>SJYC01033468.1:0-16689 GCA_006408675.1 Madoqua kirkii | reverse complement strand
GAGGATGAGATGGTTGGATGGCATCATTGACTCGATGGACATCTGAGCAAACTCCAGGAGTTCGTGATGGACAGGGAGGCCTGGCATGCTGCATGCAGTCCATGGGGTTGCAGAGTCGAGTATGACTGAGTGACTGAACTGAACCGATAGATTAAAAAGCATGAGGTGCAGAGAAGAGAGATCTAAATGTGAACAGTCAAAGCATGAGATGGATCACGACTGCCCATTCCTAATTACCCAAATTGAGTTATAGTCCTGTAACCAATTTATATCCCGGCAACAGCTCTGATCCTCACTCTTCCCCACTCATCCTATAAGACTGTGTGGGGAAGTCTACACATGCAGAGCTAGAGCAGCTGAAATGCTTGGAGACAGACCTCAGATACCAGATTTTGACTTAATCTGTAATTTCACTACAGGCTCATCATACATTTATTTTTACCTGGAACTCTAAAGGGTACTGGTATTACCTGTATATTTTTCTTTCTGTTTCTATCCAAAAAAAAAAAAAAGCTTTAAGAAGTGCTTTCTTAGTTGTGGTACTTTTTCCCCAAGGAAACAAGAATAGAATTACATATGGTATTTTTCAGGGCCTTTTTACTCCATCTCAAGAAAACACCCTGTTTTTAAGAGGTCAGAGAATCCAGACTCTTATCAAAATAAGTAAATAATTGCTAAAATTTTCATTTTGGATTTATCAGCATTCATCATTGCCCTACATGTGAAAAATCTTAGAAATGTACAAAAATGTTCATTATATGTAGATTTTTTTGGAACGTATCAATCCCAGGTAAGCTACTATGACCAGGTGCTTTCCATACAAGATGAAAAATAAAAATATGTAATAAGTAAATATCTAATTTCCTTAACTCCAAAGGATAAGGTTTCCATACTTATTCAAAAACATGCTCTCTTTTTCTCTTTCATATGAAGAGAGTAGGAAAAGAACCTTCATTGCAGAAAACCTGTAAAGTAGTAAATCAGATCTATATACAAGAAATACAGGCAGTTAATTCCTTTAAAAGACATCTTTTCCCCTGAGATTCTTCAAATAGAAATTTGAAATTTTTCTCACTGAACACATGTAATTAACCTAATTAACATGGAATTTAATCTGGTGGAGGGGGGTGTTTTGAGAACATTTTACTTTGAGTAAAAATAATGTCATGCCTAAACCAGTAAAGCCACTTTGCCTACTAAGTTCAAAACACATGACTGCATATGTGCATCCTAGCACTCCTTTTAAGCACTGTTTATAACTCCTTTCTTTAAGTTAAGGAGATTCCTTCCCTTGCAGGAAAACGTGTCTCCGAGGTAGGCAGGCAGCAAAGAGCTGTGTCCACATTTCTAGAGCAGAAACGGAAGGTCAAATGGAATGAGAACATTTTACTTTGAGTAAAAATAATGTCATGCCTAAACCAGTAAAGCCACTTTGCCTACTAAGTTCAAAACACATGACTGCATATGTGCATCCTAGCACTCCTTTTAAGCACTGTTTATAACTCCTTTCTTTAAGTTAAGGAGATTCCTTCCCTTGCAGGAAAACGTGTCTCCGAGGTAGGCAGGCAGCAAAGAGCTGTGTCCACATTTCTAGAGCAGAAACGGAAGGTCAAATGGAAGCAGGGGTCACATCACTGCACACTTCTTAGATGCCAAATGATTTCCCAGGCTTGGAAGATGCAAAGGTGGGTGAAGTCTGGTCCCCTCTACCAGTGAGTCTACTGCATTTCAGCCAGAGAGAAACCAACTTTGGAATAAGTAGGGGCAGTACAACATGATTCTTGCTCAGCAAACATAGAAACAGGAGAGAACAGGGAGACCTAAGGCTTCTAAGTAAGGGAGAAATAAGATCACACTTGTCTAAGAAGATAACCAGAGCAGCTCCATGAGAAGCCCTGGTGTCGGGAAGGAAAGTGGCAGGGAACCTTGTCAGAGCCTAACCAAATTAGACAGAAAGACAGAAGGTCTCACGGCCAAAGCACTAAGGAAGATGAGGAGGACCTTAACTCAGGAGGTGCTTCCGAGGACAAAGTGGAATTAATTTAATGATAACTAAGATGTGTGGTGAACATCAGGGGCTAAGCCACTGACCACTGGTCTTTTTTTTAAGCCTCAGTCCTAGGTCCTCTTTCCTTTCCATGCCAATGTTACTTACATGCATTCACCCACCACAGATGCATTCAATCACCCCCTCACCCCCCAACACACAGATGAACTATATGAGATCTCTCCACTCATCTCTTTGGAATTTGAGATCCATAGGGTCACGTTATTGCTTGAGGCGTCTTCTTAGGTATCTTAGAGGCAACGCTGGATTCAGGATGTCCAAACCAACCTTAAATCTGGTTCTCTTGCAAGATTCAGCCTCAGTAAATGACACACCCACCACGCCACAAATCTACAAGTCATCCTTGGTATTTTTCTTCCCTCACCCTCATCTCCAAGAACACCTCGAAACCTTAGATTTTCTCTCCTAAATCTCATTTTTGGTTGTTTATTCACTAAGTCATATCTGACTCCTTTGCAACCCCATGGACTGTAGCCCACCAGGCTTCTCTGTCCATGGGATTATCCTGGCAAGAATAAACTGGAGCAAGTTGCCACTTCCTTCTCCAGGGGATCTTCCCAGCTCAGGATTGAACCCACATCTCCTACATCTCCATGTATTGGAAGGAAGATTTTTTTTTTTTTTTTAACCACTGAGCCACCTGGGAAGCCTCTAAATCTGACTTGGGTCCGTCCACTTATCTCCCTCCCTCCTGCTCTTCTCCTAGTTCAAGCTACTGTCTTCTCTGGACTGGACATCTCCAACAGCTTCAGAAATGCTCTTTGCACATCCATACTTGCAAGTTCATACTCCTTATGAACTTTTGGAAAGGGAAATCTTCTTGGCGCATCGCTGTTGAAAAATCTGAATAGTTTCCATTTTCTCAGGATGAAAGAACAAGATCCTCAACATGGCTTAGAAGGCATCTTAGCACCTTTTCCTAACTAGTTAAATTCTACATCATGTTCTGATCTCACTTCAACTAACTACTCCACAGGAGCACCTTTCCTGATCTCCCTAACTAGGTCATAGGCCCATGTATAATTTCCACAGCTCTACCTACTTCTGCATCTACACAGATGCCATTTTGTGATCTCACTCATGTTTTCCTCTCTGAACAACAGTGCAGTCATAGGGCAGGGTCCTGGTTCCTCCTCAAGGAATATATTTAATGACATCTTTGAGCTCTTCTGTAGCACTTAAACCCCCACCGAGGTGGAGAACAGCAACTTCAAGCTGAGCATAAGATTCCTGGAACACCTCCCTGGTACCTCACCATTAACCAATCAGAAGAGAGTCACACACTATAGCCCTCACCTCAAATTGTGCCTATAAAAACTCTTTCCCTTGAACCATTGAAGAGCTTGGGGGTTCTGAGCATGAGCCACCTGTTCTCATTGCTTAGCCCTGCACTAAATGTTCTCTGCCCTAAACTGTGATGTTTCAGTTTATTTGGCCTCACTCTATGTTAGGCACACAACTTCTGCATGCTAACACTACCTCAGAGGGTCAGTATCTAGCTAAAGTCACACAGCTATTAAGTGGCAGAATGGACTTCTGAAGCTCTCTCCCCCTACATGTTAGGCTCTAGGAACAAAGTAGAATAAGAAATGTCGAGGAAGGAAGCAAGCTCACCAACCTCTTTGGCGGTGGTGGTTGGTGGTGGTTTAGTCACTAAGTCATGCTGGACTCTGTGTGACCCAATGGGCTGTAGCCTGCTAGGCTCCTCTGTCCACTGGGATTTCCCAGGCAGAAATACTGGAGTAGGTAGCCATTCACTTCTCCAGGAGATCTTCCCGACCTAGGGATTGGACCCCTGTCTTCTGCATTGCAGGTAGATTCTTTACCAACTGAACCACCAGGAAGGCCTCCACCAATCTCATTATCTTACTTCATGCCCAAAATTCAGGACAAAGAAAGCCTAATATAGACAGATGTGTCTCTTCTCTTCAACTCTGACTCCCACCAAGCATCCTCTTACCTCAAGCAGCCGAGGGGAGACCCCTTGACTGCCTGCCATATTTGCTATGTACCATCCAGAGACCTCTGGAACCAGTTTCCAATAACTATAACCTACATACTTTCAAAGCTCCAATATGTTGGCCACCTGATGCAAAGAGCTGACTCATTGGAAAAGATCCTGATGCTGGGAAAGATTGAAGGTGGGAGGAGAAGGGGACGACAGAGGATGAGATGGTTGGATGGCATCACCGATTCAATGGACATGAATTTGAGCAAACTCTGGGAGATAGTGAAGGTCAGGGAAGCCTGGCGTGCTGCAGTGCATGGGGTTGCGAAAAGTCGGACATAACTTAGTGACTGAACAACAGCGGACTTCCAATTTCCTTTTCCAATGCTCCGTTTCCTTTCTTAAGTAAGGGGCAGAAGAATTCCTGTTAACATAGTTTATCTTTCCTCTACTAGAGGTTTTCATGTTGAAAACTCAAGTACAGACTTTGGTTACATGCTGTCTTTAAAAGAATATCTGCTTAATGTTAATCCATTACCTGAATCTGGAATCTACTAAACTCAATTGTCATATGGAGTCACCTGGAGAGAGTTTAATGGAAAAGCAAGGCAGTAAATTAGTGCCGTATGATTAGCTTGAGTAAGTTTGTTTATCTAAGCCCCTCAGAAGAATGGACTGTATTTTTAAGATACGACTTGTTTTCCATATCTGCTGAAGGCTTGTTGCTACTTAACTGGACATTTAATTTTCCATTTATTCATTTTCCCCCTTACAGACAGCTCAATGGCTATTCAATATGTGCATAATAGAGAGAAAAATAATCATAGGAAAGGGACACAGAGAATGTCATAATTAAACTGTGCATTTGCAAAATACACTCAATAAATCCAAAACATCTTGATTGCTATAATCAGGTAGATTAGATTTTCAGCAAATACTTCTTAAAACAGAGGTTTATCTAGAGCCAGAAGGAGACAGGCAGCTCCCTGTATCACCTTATAACACAAAATTAACTACATTTACCTCCGATTATTTTTTTAATCAAATATTAAGAGAAATCAAAATGTAAATCAATAGATTTGTGAAACATGAGGGCATTTTCCACAACCTTCTAGAACAGGTTTTTTTTTTTCCTCATCTGAACTCTCATTAATAAAAGCCACTGTACCTACCAATGACAAACACAGGAACATACTGCCTCGAAGATGTGGTTCAAACTTTTACAGTTTGGCAGTTAGAGTTCAAGCAAATTAAGTTGCAGGGGATCACTGAAAGTAAAAGATCGAGGTGGGAGAAGGGTGTTTGGACAGGTTAAGAAACACTCACAGTCTTTATAAAGAGAAAAATATTGCCAAAATATAAGAAATGATGATCAAAAGGGATTTAAACCAATTACTGGGATGAAATACCCATGCTATAAAATAGAGAGTCAGTGACTTCAAATCCTCTTACTCTTTCTCTGCTTTATGGTGTTTGAAGTTTATATGCAAAATATTTCTCTCTGATCCCCATCTAACTAATGGGCTCATTGAGAGGACTGGTGATTCTGCTGATTTACTGAACAGTGACCTGCAGAGAAAAAGCAAAAGACAAGGAAAGCAATTTTACGGAAACAAACAAAAAAATTAACTAGAGATTTAAAGCTTAATATAGCTTTATCCTCCAGAGAGCTCGGCCTGATTGCAGACAGAGCTTAAAAGCAGGATTCAAAAGCACCAACACGCTAGTTCCGTTATGAGAGCTCTGCCCAAGATATGTTCAATAAATGGAAAACTGCCTTTGTGGCCTGCCTTTAGTAATGAGAGAAGACAGGAAGGCAAATACTAGTTTGGGAAGCAGGGAAACAGCTTTACTCTCCAACTCAGTCACTGGTTTAATTTTAAACAAAAATCTAAGTCCTCAGGAGCTGTTTTCCTCCAACACACTCACCCCTCTTTCAAAGATGAAAACAATGACACTTCCCTTCCTCTCCTTCAGAAATATTAATCGAGCAAATGATGTATTACATAGCACTCTTCCTTCCGGGTCCTTCCTGTCTGTCATCACCAGTGCCAGGGGCTCAGAGGCAAAATCTGCATCTGGCTCCAGGAGGGGGCAGTTGGGGGCTGGGAAGGAGGACAAAGCCAGGGAGCTGGGAGGGAGCCTGATGAGATCTGGAGCAGGGCACACACCAGAGGGTTTCCTAGCTAACTGGGAAGAAGTCATAAATGAAATTAAAGTCTTTAAGAAAGAAATTCTGCTTCAAACCACGTCTCTCTCCAGTGGTTTCTCTTATATAATTCCAGCTCTTTGACAAGAGGAACTGACACTTTCGATTGAGTGATTTAAGGGCAATTTATTGTGAAGTGGTAATTTATTAAGTAAGGTTCAAGAGTAGAGAGCGCTCCCTGCACCAGGAAGGGACTCAACTCTCCCTCAAGTGCTCCCAACATTGGTCTTCTGGGCAGAAATGCTGGGGCACAGAAATCCTCACTAAACTCCTAATTCCTGAACACTTGTGCCCCCACCCCCTCAGCCCCACTCCAGCTGCACAAGAGGAAGTAAGTCTTAAAACGTAAATTCCCAGACATCGTATCATGGTAATCTAGATTCCGAGTAAGCTGTAACTGATTGATCTCTCTGAAAAGCTTTACAACGCTGGAGAAGCCAGGAGAGCTGTGGTCCTTCATCTGGCCTGATGCCCGTTCTTAATCCCAAATCTCTTCAAAAATGCTATTTGTGTTCTGCAATGATGGTGATGAATGACCGGTCACGGTGGGGGCAAAGAGTTACCCATCATAGGCAGGAATTGTGGACTTCTGTGAGATACTAAATCTCTCTGCTTGGCACAATCATGCACGTGTTCAACTTAGCCTTCAATCTGTGAGTGAGCTTTAGTTTTGTTTAATGCTGTGCGCTCAGTGGTGTTTGTGACCCCATGTACTGTGTAGCTCACTAGGCTCTTCTGTCTGTGGAATTTACCAGGCATGAGTATCGGAGGCGGTTGCCATTTCCTATTCCAAGGGATCTTCCTGAGCCAGGGATTGAACTCATAAATCTTGCATCTCCTGCATTGGCAGGTAGATTCTTTTCTACTGTGCCACCTGGCCACATCCTAAAGAAGAGGGCGATTTTTTTTGAGTCTTTATTGAATTTGTTACAACTCTGCTTCTGTTTTATGTGTTTTGGTTTTCTGGCCATGAGGTATGTGAGATCTTATCTCCTTAACCAGAGAGCGAACCCATACCCTCTTTGCACTGGAAGGCAGAGTCATCCACTGGACTGTCAGGGAAGCTCCAGGACAATTTTTGGTGAGAGAGATAGCAACAGTGGATACAGACCAAAGGGGCCGGGAGTCAGGCTGTATTTCTCCAGAAGTCACTCTGTGACTATCTCGGGCTTTGGGCAGTCAATGACCCGGGTTGCCTTCTTTCCTCAGATTCCTATAATCCTTGTAGGGCAGATTCTTCAAGATCCTCTTTTCTTTCCCTCCCTTGGTCTCATTTCCTCATCTGGTCCCATGCTCCAAAGAGATGAGTTCTGGCAACAGCTTGATGAGCTTCTGGGTCATCATAAAGGTCAGGTGGGTAAGAGTGCTGGGTCTCCCTTGAAAGGTGAAGGACACTCTGCTTCTTGCCTCCATGTAGCCAAAGTAAAAGGTGGTCCTGGGTCTGAGACAGCCCAGCCGTCCCTCCCTTACTCCTCGTACCCTTTCTCTTCTTCCCAGCGATGAAAGTCAAGTATAGCTTAGGTCAGCTCAGTGCACAGCATCTGGGAAAACACATTCTCTCTTGCTGCTTCCTCTGGTTCAATTTTCCTGCTGCTGGCCAGGCTGCCTTGGCTCTGAAAGATCCAGAACTCAGCGGAGCATACGTGAGCCATGACTGACGATGGCCTGTGGGCCACATCCAGCCCACTCTCTGTTTTTATAAGTAGAGTTTTATTGAAACACCGCCATGCCCATTCATTTCTTTATTGTCCGTGACTGCTTTTGTGCTACCATGGCAGAGCTGAATAGTTGTGACAGAGACCATATGGTGTGTCAGCAAAGCCAAAAATATTGGCTAACTGGCCCGTTGCAAAAAAAAAAAAAGTTTACCAACACTTGGTTTAGACCACTGTAAAATGGAGATGAAATAGTCAATGTTTGATTACCTTCAGCAGGAACATTCTAACCAAAGCTGCGGTTTCAATGAGAAACAGAGCAGAAGTTAACTTGGAAGCAACTAGATTATATCAGGGGAAAATTGAGTATTCTGTATAGTCCAAACCAGCTCATTAGATTTTACAGATATATATTTATATAGGGGTTTTGGGCCAATGCTACATTTATTATAAACGATTGTTTTCACTTCAATTTGTTATTGTTTCTCTCAGGCCACAAGTGTCTGAATTTGGCAGAACTGGCAGTAGGGGAGGTTGACTAAGTATTATAGAATGTTCCAGCTCCCCTCTCTCACCCCTGAAGTGAAGTGAAATGAAGTGAAGTCGCTCAGTCATGTCCGACCCTGGAGACTGTAGCCGACCAGGCTCCTCCGTCCATGGGATTCTCCAGACAAGAATACTGCAGTGGGTTGCTGTTTCCTTCTCCAGGGGATCTTCCCGATCCAGGGACTGAACCCGGGTCTCCCACATTGCAGGCAGATGCCCTAGGATTCCCAAACAAACAGCTTTTAAAATCCTTGGTTGGGAAACTGAGGGGCCCCCGTCTTGGCCTCTCCATCCTCAGTCCCTGTGGAAACTTGCCCATGAGAGGTAGCTGTCGTCTATACCAGGACCCAAACATCCCTCCATTCCCTGAGCACAATGCCATTTAACAGTGCCCAATCTTACTTCCCATCTGTGTGTAAAAGAACCACAATTGTTATGTCATTGAAATGTACAGATTTCATAAAGACCCACCATAATGGGCCTCAGTGTTGAAGTTCACCTAATTTAAAAATAGGCAGAGAATCTGAAAAGACATTTTTTCCAAAGAAGACATACAGTTGGCCAACAGGCATATAAAAAGGTACTCAATGTCACAGTTTATCAGGGAAACGTCCATCAAAACCAGAATGCAGTATCACCTCCCAGCTATTAGAATGGCTGTTATCAGAAAGACAATAAATAAAAAGTGCTGGCAAGGATATGGAGAAAAGGAAATCCTTGTACACTACTGGTGTAAATGAAAACACTATTGGTGGCCATCATAGAGAACAGTATGGAGCTTCTTCAGAAAATGAAAAAGAGAACTACCACATAATCCAGCAATTCTACTCCTGGGTATTTATCTGGAGAAAATAAAAACACTTAACTCAGAAGGGTATATGCACCCCCATATCATGGCAACTATTTAAAACAGCCAAGGTATGGTAACTATCTAAGCATGCATCAGTAGATGGATGGGTAAGAAGATGTAGTATATATGTACAACAGAATATTTTTAGCCATGCTGCTGCTGCTGCTGCTAAGTCGCTTCAGTCGTGTCCGACTCTGTGCAACCTCACAGACAGCAGCCTACCAGGCTCCCCCATCCCTGGGATTCTCCAGGCAAGAACACTGAAATGGGTTGCCATTTCCTTCTCCAGTGCCTGAAAGTGAAAAGTGAAAGTGAAGTCACTCCGTCCTGTCCGACTCTTCGAGACCCCATGGACCGCAGCCTACCAGGCTCCTCCTTGGGATTCTCTAGGCAAGAGTACTGGAGTAGGGTGCCATTGCCTTCTCTGATTTTCAGCCATAAAGAAGAATAAAATCTTGCCAGATGCAACAACATGAATGGAACCTGAAGGCATTGCACTAAGTGAAATAAGTTAGAGAAAGACAAATACTGTATTATCTTACTTATATGTAGAATCTTATAAAAAACAAAAAAATACCCCTTCCACCAACTCAAATTGGCAAACAAGCTTCTAATTATAAAACAAGTAAGTCATGAGGATGAAATGTACAGCACGGTGACTATAGCTAATAATACTGTATTGCATAGTTGAAAGTTGCTAAGAAAGTAAATCTTAAAAATTTTCATCATAGGAAAAAAATTTTATAACTATGTATGGTGATACATGTTAGCTAGATTTACTGTGGTGATCATTTTGTAGTCTTTACAAACAGTGAATCGTTATGTTGTACACCAAAAACTAACATAAGGTTATATGTCACTTATACTGCCCCACAAAAGCCCCCATATTCCAGTCATTTAAACTACATCTCTATAGAGTGATGACTAAATGTTAAGGAAGTTCTAATGAGGCAAGTGGACAAAGTGAGCAGGGTTATCAAGCAAAGTTGCCTTCAGAAGCTCAGGCTAGAACAAACTTTTTAATCATATGTGTTTTCATGGAGAAGATGGAAAGAATATTCCCGCTTTGGGGTACTCAATAATGGTTATAGTCAATAATGATGATAATGATGGTGGGGAAAAATGTCATGTGTAAAGGCTCAGAAGCAGCATTGTGTTCCATTTGTAAATACCAAACTTAAAATGAGGGCAACATTTTTCTGTTTACAAAATCTTTCACTTACCCACCAGGAAACATGATAAAATATAGAAAATTGCCATTTCTAGGGGCCTCTTACAATTCTTTCTGGCTTAGACATTTGTGTCTCTGTAAGAATGAAAAACTAGTGCAATGAAAAACAAAATGGTGTGCCAAAGCCACGGGTAACCACAACACCTGCAACCCAGACTGACTGTAATACCGAGCCCCGTAGGACTGGTCCTATGATTGCTAATGTCAATACGTGTCAGCAAAACTCATTCCTGGAACAGCTGATTTACATTACAGCCCGAGTTCAAGACAGAACATCTGAAACCAGGTTTGCAGTTTAGTCCATCAACTCCACAGAAGGACTGGGAATAAAAGAGGCTTGAAAGAAAATGAGGATCAATAGCAAGAGAATTGCTTTGCTGCGAGAAAAACTCGTCACTGTAGGGGAAAGGATGTATCATGTGGCTCAGAGATGGGACTCAGGGTCCTGGGGGAGGGTGCTTCTTTGTTCTCACACTGATCGTGTAATTTTAGAGACGGGATCCCTGGATATAATCTCGTTCAACTCTCATCTTACAAATCAGGAATGTGCAGATGTCTATTCCAATCCTGGCTGGGTAAAATGCCATGTCAGGTGATGCTAAGGATGCAAGTGGATGCAAAGATGAATGGGGCGTGGCCCTTATCTATCTTTTGAGAGTTTACAGTCTAGGAATTAAACTAAGATATACAAAAACCTTACAAAGCAGGAAATTTGGACCAGCACTGGAGCACCTAAGGCTTAGATTCAGTGCTATGAGCATTTTGGGGAAGAAAACCTTCCTTCCTGATGGCTACTGTGTGGGATGTAAAGGCAAGGAGAGATGGTTACTGAGCTGTCCTTCGAGGAAACTGTTGTTTTGTCGCTAAGCCAAGTCTGACTCTTTTGCAACCCCATGGACTGTAGCCCCCAGTCCATGGGATTTTCCAGATAAGAATACTGGAGTGGGTTGCCATTTCCCGTCTCAGGGATCGAACCTGCCTCTCCTACAATGAGAGGCAGATTCTTCACCACTGAGCCAACTGGAAAGCCTTTGGAGGAAATGGGGAAGAATCAGATCTGGGTCAGGGGGATTTTATAACACAAACTTGCACAAAGGGGAGTAATTAGTTGATCTCTTGAGGAGGCTTCTGTTGCACCAAAACAGAGAGGAGAGGTAAACACAGGGACTGCATGTGGGAACAGACATGATATGGAAACCTCTCCTTACACTATAACCTATAGCACCAGTCTCCAACCTTTTTGGCGCAAGGGACCAGTTTCATGGAAGACAATTCTCCCATGGACTGGTGGTGGTGATGAGGGGAGCGAGTTGGTTTCAGGATAATTCAAGTGCATTACATTTGTTGTGCACTTTATTTCTATTTATCATTACACTGTGATATACAACAAAATAATTATATAACTCATCACGATGCTGCTGCTGATCTGACAGGAGACAGAGCTCAGGCAGAAATGCGAGGTTGGGAAGCGGCTGTAAATAGAGATGAAGCTTCCCTTGCTGATCTGCCACTCACCTCCTGCTGTGTGGCCCAGTTCCGAAAAGTCATGGCCCCTAGTACCAGTTCATGGCCCCAGGGTTGAGGACCCCTGATCTACAGCATATGATGCTAGTATTCAGGAACTCTTGAGTCTGAACACATATTTGGGGAGTGTAGAGAGGTCACTGAAGAAGGCAACGGCACCTCACTCCAGTGCTCTTGCCTGGAGAATCCCATGGATGGAGGAGTCTGGTAGGCTGCAGTCCATGGGGTCGCTGAGTTGGACACGACTGAGTGACTTCACTTTCATGCATTGGAGAAGGCAATGGCACCCCACTCCAGTGTTCTTGCCTGGAGAATCCCAGGGACGGGGGAGCCTGTTAGGCTGCCATCTATGGGGTCGCACAGAGTCAGACATGACTGACGTGACTTAGCAGCAGCAACAGCAGCAGCAGAGAGGTCACTGGCAGATCCTCTTTCAAGAAATAGTGGAATAAAAGCGGTAGGTGATCCTCTCCCATTTGGAGAAAATAACTTCTCTGTGGGGGTTTCCTGGTGGCTCAGATGGTAAAGAGTTTGCCTGCAGTGTGAGAGACCTGGGTTTGAGCCCTAGGTTGGGAAGATCCCTTGGAAAAGGAAACGGCAACCCACTCCAGTATTCTTCTCTGCGGTCTCGACCTTAGAAAGACATTCCCCCATGGCGGGGGAATTTTTCTTTTATTTCTCCTAACAGAGATTTCACAGGATTGTGAAATTGTTTTGTGAAATTGGGTTTGTCCTTGATACTCTGCTGGTCCAACCCACTGGAGCAAGAGACCCACTCAGGAGGGGGAATAAAGTAATTGTCATGTGAATATTTTTCTGCTGATTTTTGGAGTCAACAGACTAGAAACAATACCTGAGGGTGACTGAGCATCTGGGAGTTTTGAGGCCTGGAATGAGAGGTAAAAACCATGGCAGTAACATTCCAACTTATGGATAACAGGATTTTTCTACATTCTTATGTGATCTTATAATACCCTTTGTTGTTATTAATTATGTTATGTGCTACATTAGTCATGTTTTGTGAAAAACAGTAGATTATTCTCTGATATAATAAATTATTTAAAAGACCCAGGTCTTATGTTCACTTTTACAAACATGTAATCCGTTCTATCTAGAGAATTATTACTGGATATAACTCTTGCTTTTCACAGCCTTACTCTTCCCCTGCTCTGCAAAGATTTTTTGAAGTAGCCAGTAGTAAATGGTCATGATTCTTCAAACTTTCCAGTGGAAAAAAGAATGATGGGGTGCAAATTTTTCCCTTCGAGGTCACAGTGAAGGCAACATGCTTCACCAAGTTGCCGGTGCAGCAAGGTGCAAGACAGTACATTTTCAAGTACTCTGGCCCAGAGTTTCCGAAACCTGGAGTCCACAGTGCAGCAAAGAGGAGCAGCAGCACTAACACCTATGCCACAGAGTTGCTGCAAAGATTAAGTGAGATATTAAACAAGGAGCTCTGAGCATAAAGCCTGGCACATAGACACTATCAATAATTCTTCTGTCATCCTGAAAGAAGACTAATAATCCCTGATCTTTGGTTGGCCAACCTGCTCTCACTGGACACCAAGAGACTTCCCCATAACCTCTCCCCAATCCAAGCACCTCCAAGATGTCATGTAATATGAGCTGAAGAGTATCTACACATGGCATTCGTTCAAAATCACACTGCACGCTCTCCTCTTGAGTTTGGAATTCATCTTGGGAGATTTATCAGGCATGTGAAAGAGAAATATCTTCTAAATGAGCTGGAGAAAGCAACGAAACAGAAAGAAATGAGGCCAAGCAGTGACTTAAAACATGTCAGGATTTGGTCTATTTTTTTTTCCATCAACATGTGCTGTTCTCATTAATGGGAGTTTCTCACACACTCAGTAAGGGAACAGGCAATAGTGGCTTTTGTTATAGCCTGAAGGCTCGTCCAAACATTTAAGGGATGTGCGAGCCATAAATTTCCTCCAGACTATAATCATCTTTGCAAGATCAAGTGCTCATGACTGAAAACATCGCTGACCTGTGAAATATCACCAAGGCTCTTCATTTTTTTCCCCAATAATGAGGTTAGTTTATGGCATGTACTTTGTCATATGAGATTTGAAAACATCCTTCCAACTATCTATCAAAACCGCTTGTATTTTTGTTGCTATTGTTGTTGGTCAAGTCATTAGCCTAGATGACAGATGAAAGGTAACCTATGGCCCTAGGGCCAAATACCACCTACTTCCTGTTTCTATAAATAAAGTTTTATTGGTTCACATTGAAGCCTAGTTATTTACGTACTTCCTTTGGATACTTTCATGTTTTGATGGCAGAACTAAGTAGCTGCAACAGAGATTGTGTGGCTACCAAAATCTGACCTTTGTACTATCTGACCCTTTATAAAAGTGTGCCAACCCTTGATCTAGATCATTGTTTTGTGTAGAAAAAATTCTAGTTGAATTTATCTGGTTCTCAGAGAATTTAAAAATTTTCCATATTATTAAATCCAGACACTTGGCTGATTGCAACAGAAGGGAGGAAGTAAAGAGAGAATTACTAAACTCTGAGTTAGAAGACACTCATCCATTTATTCAGTCCACCACCCATCACCACCATCCCAGGGAAACTCTGGAGTATGAACAAAATACATAAAGCCTCTGGCCTCACAGAGTATAAAGTTAATGAGGGAGATAAACAGAGATCACATCATTCATTCATTCATTCTTTTCATAAAACAATATTTATTTATTTGGCTGTGCTGGGTCATAGTTATAGCACTTGGGATCTTCAATTTTCATTGCAGCATGCCAGATCTTTAGTTGCAGTATGTGGGATCTAGTTTCTTGACCAGGAATTGAACCTGGGCCCCCTGCATTGGGAGGGTGGAGTCTTAGCCAGTTGGCCACCAGGAAAGTCTCCATTCATTCATTCTTCACTCATTCATCCTCTATAAAGTGCCTGGAAGTATTTTAGGCATCAGTTAACCATATCAACAGAGAAGGTGATGGCACCCCACTCCAGTACTCCTGCCTCGAAAATTCAATGGACGGAAGAGCCTGGTAGGCTGCAGTCCATGGGGTTGTGAAGAGTCAGATGCGACTGAGCAACTTCACTTTCACTTTTCACTTTCATGCATCGGAGAAGGAAATGGCAACCCATTCCAGTGTTCTTGCCTGGAGAATCCCAGGGACCAGGGAGCCTGGTGGGCTGCCATTTGTGGGGTCGCACAGAGTTGGACACAACTGAAGCGACTTAGCAGCAGCTGCAGCAACCATACCAAAGATAGATTCTAACAGTGGAGAGAAATAATAAATAAGCACATATGAAAACAGCAGGTACCAATATGTGCTATAGTGAGAGTATTAGTTTAACCATACAAAACTGAAAGCTGTATAGGTCTACAGTGGCTGAATGTTGGCAGTTTTCTATGGTTCAGCCTACCAGTGAGAAATGCTGAAGAATCATTTTCAGATGGCTTTAAATTAAGGGGTCAGGAAGGGAGAGATATGTTAGGAGTTTGGGATTAATATATATACACTATGATATATAAAAACAGATATAAAGCAAGGTCCTACTGTATACCACAGGAAACTATACTCAATATATTGTAAAAACCTATAATGGAAAAGAACCTGGAAAAGAATATACACACCCACACATACACATACATAACTGAATCACTTTGCTGTACAATTGAAACTAACACTAACTGTAAATTCACTATACTTCAATTAAAAAAAAATTGAGGAATCAAGGAAGGCTTCACTGAGGTGGTGACATCTGAGCTAAGAATTGAATGACAGCAACATCCTGCCCGGTGAACAGTTTTTCCAGGCAGGGAGCAGGAAAGCTCCTTGCAAATACCCTACTGCCAAAATAAGCTTGGTTCACTGGAGGAAAAGAAAGAAGACCAGAGGGCCTGGAGTAAGGTGGGATGTGGGGAAAGACAGAGGAGCTATGGTTGAAGAGATAGTCAAGGGTAAGGTCAGATGAGGTCTTGTGAGTTAGGATAAGGATCTTGGCTTTTATTTGAAGAATAACCAGGAGGCTTTTAAAAGGAAAGTCACACGATCTGATTTACGGCTTTCAAGTGTTTTCATTCCTCTTCTGTGAAAAGTAGCCTATGGTAGCAAGAATTGAAGCAGATGCAACCCACTCCAGTGTTCTTGCCTGGAGAATCCCAGGGACGGGGAACCTGGTGGGCTGCCGTCTATGGGATCGCACAGAGTCAGAGATGACGGAAGTGACTTAGCATAGAGTTCTGAGCACAATCAGATCACAGCAAGGAAAGGTGGGGCGAGAAAAGTGGGGATGCAGGCGATGTTTAGGAGCTGAAATCCATGGAGCTGGTGATAGTTTGGATGTAATTAGGAGGGAAAATGAGGGATGAGGGAGCCTGCCAACTTTCCAATTTGAGTACCTGGCTGGATACCTATTTGCTGTGATTCATAAGCCTGAGAACACCAGAAAAGAACCAGGACGTGGGGGAGATTATAAAAAAGTACCGTTTTCAACCTGTTGAACTTGAGTCATCTTTATGACTTGTTTTCCCTCAGGTGGTATTGATGACCATGAACTCATATGAATCAAACTGGCAGGACTGTTTTATTCTTTTAATCATACATCTACTACTTTGTCGTTTTCTTCTTCTTCTTCTATGTACCTTTTTTTTTTTTTTTTTT
>SJYC01033464.1:0-16663 GCA_006408675.1 Madoqua kirkii | reverse complement strand
TGGCTGGATGGCATCATGGACTCTATGGACACGAGTCTGAGTGAACTCCGGGAGTTGGTGATGGACAGGGAGGCCTGGTGTGCTGCAATTCATGGGGTCGAAAAGAGTCAGACACGACTGAGTGACTGAACTGAACTGATGCTCTAGTCAAAGCACTTATAATCTAGTTAGACAAACAAGGGAATAGATGATTTCTATTCAGGGGAATAAGTGGGACAATATAAGTTTCAGTTCATAACTTAGGTGTGCAAGAAATATGTCTTTATTTTTCTTCAACATGCTTTTTTTTTTTTAAGCTCCCAGTTTGCCAGGGCAAACTCAGTTAATTCATAATTTCTTCCCATTTTCTAAGGTGTGGTCTAAGTTCTGAAAGCTTACAATTGACTAAGGTTCTGGAGGCAGGATGGTCCACTAATGCTGGAGCTATCTGTGGACACACTATGAGCTTGGACAAGCAGAGAGACACATCACATTCTTACCTCCCTGGGACTCCCAGGTGGGACGGTTTTCTCTATTAGGTCACTGTATTTACTTAGGATTCCTGTTGAATTTTCCCTGCGAATTTGACCCCCACCTATGACTAGGGCTTCCCAGGTAGTGCCAGGGGTAAAGAACTCACCTGCCAATGCAAGAGCTGCAAGAGAATGCAAGAGAAGCGGGTTTGGTCCCTGGCTCGGGAAACTCCCCTGGAGTAGGAAATGGCAATCTACGTCAGTATTCTTCCCTGGGAAATCCAAGGACAAGAGAAGCCTGACGGGCTTCAGTCCATGGGGTCACAAAGAGTTGGACACAACTGAGCGACTCAGTACACACACATATCACTGTGCCCAAGCAAGTGAGGTGCATTCTCCATGCCCCAAACCCCTCGACTCTTCTCTAGTTTTGCTGGTGCTATGCTGGGCTCTTTCCCAAAAGTGGGGTACAAGGGCAAAGAATCTGAAAATTTTATATATTAACACAATATTGTAAGTCAACTATACTACAATTTTAAAAGTCTTTTTTTAAGAATAGCGTAACTCACAAAAAAGAAGGGACTTCTCTGGTGGTCCAGGGGCTAAGACTCTCTGCTCCCAATGCAAGGCACCTGCGTTGGATCCCTGGTCAGGGAATTAGATCCCACATGCCACTACTAAGAGTTCCTGTGCCACAGTCAAAGACTCTGCAAGCTGCAACTGAGACCTGGGACAGCCAAATAAATAAATATAAATATTTTTTAAAAGAAGAAGTTATAGGAGAATTTCTCACTATCACATTTTATACCTTTAGTTGCTACATATTAATGCCTCAAGTGACTTGCCTGGAGAGACTTTCCACAAAACAAGCCTCGACTGAGAATGGTCTTAAAAGGTGGCTGACTATAAAAAATGAGGGGTTGTTTTTCTTTCCTTTGTTTCATACTCATTTGAAGTCTACATTATTTTTGTGTTTAAAGAGATGTTCTCTATATTTTTATAGTCAGTAGTGGATCCTGTTTATCGAATAAATGCTAAATCAGCATGTCTCAGACAGTTTAAACTGCCTTGTGCTAGTCCCCTTATTCCAATTTGATAATATAAATCTTTAAAGGTATATACCTCTTAATGAAATGTGATTTATGCACTAAATTTTCTTCTACTGTATAGAAATTAAAAGCAACATTTCTCTGGCCTAGAGCTAACTTTTTATGACTCCCTTGCACTCTCTTTTTTATCTTGATTTTTAAGATGTTCAAATATGCGAGTTTTCTTTTTCACTTGACACATTTTCACATATGTTGCCTTGATCTTTCACATCTTTTACCCATATGGGAGACTTCCTAGGAAATAAAGGATCTGTGTTTAATTATCTCATGGGGACAATTTAAAGGGAAATCCAGAGTGTCTCCTCTATAGCTCTGCCTTAAGGAAGAATAAGAAACAATGGTGAGTTTACAGCTTTTGGCAGTTGATAGAGATTTCTCCCAGTTCCCCTGTGATAGTACTAACTCCACCGATTCACTGGGTCCATCTGAAGCTCATTGATTCAGAGTCTTATTGATGAACATTCAGATTAGAACCAGCTTGAAGTGTATGGCATGTGTATCACAAAGGTTTGCTCAGCAAATTAATAAAATATGAAAAGATAAAGAGGCAGCATTCGCATGGAGACCAAATGAACATTATGCAACTTTAAACAATGAACAATTATTTATTTAATGTTTATGTAATTTACATTTAATAATTTAGAGCTGATTTTTTTAAAAACTAGAATCATAGAATTTTTTTAAAATTAGAGGATGGTTACTTAGATTGTGATGGCTTCTGCCATACATCAGTGTGAATCAGCCATTGGTATACATATCTCCCATTCTCTGGAGCCCCCTCCTGACTCCCTCCCTGTCCTGCTCCTGTAGGTTGTCACAGAGCACCGGCTTTGGGTTCCAGACTTCATACATGAAACTCCCACTGACTATCTGTGTTACATATGGTAATGCATATATTTCAATGCTGTTCTCTCAAATCATCCTACCCTCTCCTTTCCTCATTGTGTCCCAAAGTCTATTCTTTATGTATGTGTCTCTGTTGCTGCCCTGCATATAGGATCATCATTATTATCTTTGTAGACAGAATCACAGAATTTGTATTTTACAACTGATACTAAGTATTGGTGATTCAAAACATTTACCCAAGATCGTGTATCTGGATAATGACAAAACCAAGATGAGAAGGCACATTTCTAGACTCACTGTGAAGCCACACTGCCTTCCTATTTATTTATTAAAAACAGGTCCACAGAACACCCTTATGTTAATTCCAGTAGCTTTTGTTCCTAAACATAATAATACTTCTCATAAAATACATCCTAGAAATCTAGAACTTCTACCTAATTTCCCTGTTGTTGTCAATTCCCCTGTTGTCAATCACATTAATGAGGGGCTACTCCATTCTGCTCTTGTTGAAGTTATGTAGTTGTAAAAATCTTCCTTACCAATGCACATAAATGAACCCAGAGAAATGAATGACAGGTTGATGGATTAGGAAGAATTTCCCTTTCATATGTGCATCAATAAGAGCTTTTTCCGTTGTAAGTGACTGAAATCGATATTTTTGGATTCCATAGCTGGGAAAGATTCTGGGCAGCACACAGGATTCAGGGAAGAATTTCAGCAGCCAAAATCAAGGACAGAAATAGGGACTCAGATCTCACTTTGCTTATCTCTGCTTGACTACATTCTGTAGATAAAGTCCTATCAACACCTGGGAGGACCACCATCGTGACCTGAGATTTACACCAAATTAGACAGCACACAGGATTCAGGGAAGAATTTCAGCAGCCAAAATCAAGGACAGAAATAGGGACTCAGATCTCACTTTGCTTATCTC
The DNA here is from genome assembly GCA_006408675.1 of Madoqua kirkii. Lineage (NCBI taxonomy): Eukaryota > Metazoa > Chordata > Mammalia > Artiodactyla > Bovidae > Madoqua > Madoqua kirkii. Next base: position 13,322 of record SJYC01033464.1, on the reverse strand, counting down.
TGCTTGACTACATTCTGTAGATAAAGTCCTATCAACACCTGGGAGGACCACCATCGGTGACCTGAGATTTACACCAAATTAGCAACACCACTGGAGAAGGCAATGGCACCCCACTCCAGTACTCTTGCCTGGAAAATCCCATGGACAGAGGAGCCTGGTGGGCTGCAGTCCATGGAGTCGCTGGGAGTCAGACACGACTGAGTGACTTTACTTTCACTTTTCACTTTCATGCATTGGAGAAGGAAATGGCAACCCACTCCAGTGTTCTTGCCTGGAGAATCACAGGGACGGAGGAGTCTGGTGGGCTGCTGTCTATGGGTTCACACAGAGTCGGACACGACTGAACCAACTTAGCAGCAGCAGCAGCAGCACCACTGTAAACAATGTCTTCCACATCTATTTCTAAATCATAAACAGATGTCTTTGATTGGCTCTGCTTAGTTCACGTTTCAGTGTGTTCATAGGAAACAAACACCCAATGTGCCTAGGTTACTGCAAACTGGGTGAGTGTGTGTGTATACTCAGTCATGTTCAACTCTTTGCAATCCCATGGTCTATAGCTTGCCAAGCACCTCTGTCCATGGGATTCTCAGGCAAGAACACTGGAGTATTTCCTACTCCAGAGGATCTTTCTGAACCAGGGACTGAACCTGGGTCTTTGCATCTCTGGTACTGGCAGGCGGATTCTTTACCACTGTGTCACCTGGGAGATCTCAAAAATTGGGTGAGGGCTGAATACAAACCTGGGGCACAGCCAAGCCTCATGGAGATACAGAAAGAATAACTCACAAAGTTAATTGCAGATAGAATAAGTTATCAATCTGAAGAGCTAGAGGAAGGCTCATCTATTCCTCAGTTGCTCTTCCACTGACCTCCCTCTTTAATGGAGGTGTTTGCAAAAATTCAGATTCCCCTGTTCATTCTCCTGACAGAGCAGCTGAATCAGAATCTTTTAGGATGGAGCCCAGAGGGCGCTTATTATTGAAACATCATGATGGGGGACTCTGCTACATTCCTAGTTAAGACCCACTGTTTTAAGTAATTTTCATCAGTTCAGTTCAGTTCAGTTCAGTCACTCAGTCGTGTCTGACTCTTTGTGACCCCATGAATCGCAGCACGCCAGGCCTCCCTGTCCATCACCAACTCCCAGAGTTCACTCAGACTCGCGTCCATCAAGTCTGTGATGCCATCCAGCCATCTCATCCTTGGTTGTTCCCTTCTCCTCCTGCCCCCAATCCCCCCAGCATCAGAGTCTTTTCCAATGAGTCAACTCTTCTCATGAGGTGGCCAAAGTACTGGAGCTTCAGCTTTAGCATCATTCCTTCAAAGAAATCCCAGGGTTGATCTTCAGAATGGACTGGTTGGATCTCCTTGCAGTCCAAGGGACTCTCAAGAGTCTTCTCCAACACCACAGCTCAAAAGCATCAATTCTTCGGCGCTCAGCCTTCTTCACAGTCCAACTTTCACATCCATACATGACCACAGGAAAAACCATAGCCTTGACTAGACGGACCTTAGTTGGTAAAGTAATGTCTCTGTCATTACCATCAGGAATCCATTTTCTAGGATGAATAGCATATCGGGCATTCCTCATCCATCAGTACCTTATCATGAATTAGTTCAACAGATTAGCCTAATTCATTTAGCTGGGTTTCAGAAGTATGACAGATGAATATAATTTCATGAAGAGGCAAAGAGGAACTTGGACTGGCCCAAATGGGGCTGGGGGTGGTAAGGGAAGAGGGGTGAGGCGTTACAATGGGGCCATGTCCAGTTAAGAATGATCTTCAACTCTTTTTCCATTTTCTGACCACAATCTATGATCAAAACTCTCTCAGTTTTCATTCCTACTACATCTTCTCTTTGGTCTCGTACTTCTAGTTCATGGTTTCTTAGTTTTTCCTAAATTCATATTGGTCTCAATCGCCTCCCTTACTAGCCTAGACCAACTGCTTCAACTACTTTGTAACGTCACTTTCTAGTGCTCCTTGCTGCCAGATCTGAGCCCTGGGATCAGTCTCATGTTTTGATTTCATCCCTCCTGTTTACCAGCTGCTGTACACCATTGAGGAAGTTGTATAATGGTACCCCAAATCAGATTGACCTGGATACTGTCCATCAACCTTGGATTTACCATGTAACCTCTTTGTCCTATTAACACAGAGACTAAAGCTTACCTGCCCTGCTCTCACCAAACCATCCGCTCAACCTTCATGTCCATCATAATCTTTACTACTCCACACTTCAAGGAGAAAATTCGGTCTGTCCAGTCCACTAATGTCAACATCTAATTTGTTCACACTGAGACTTTGGCCTCTACTTATCTTTCTCTTTCTTCTCAGAGAACGAAGTGTTTCTCTTCTTGCTCATGACCAGCATCCCTCCTCTCTCCTGACCTTCAAAGCTCTTCCTCGGGTCCTGTTTTTATCTCTCTCCATTTTTTTCTCTTTGTGCATTACTTTTTGTCTGCTCATTCCTTATACATTTGACTTAGTTAAGAATATATTTAAGGAGTTCACACTGAGACTTTGGCCCCTACTTATCTTTCTCTTTCTTCTCAGAGAACGAAGTGTTTCTCTTCTTGCTCATGACCAGCATCCCTCCTCTCTCCTGACCTTCAAAGCTCTTCCTCGGGTCCTGTTTTTATCTCTCTCCATTTTTTTCTCTTTGTGCATTACTTTTTGTCTGCTCATTCCTTATACATTTGACTTAGTTAAGAATATATTTAAGGGTGGTCCATTCACCCCCTTGATTCAGATAATTATTTTAGGCAATCTCTTATATCCTTACATTTTTCACCATCAAATCCATATGGAGGATTCCCAAACATTTCCAACCCTAGCTTCCTTCTAGACATTCACACCATGGGCATGTCAATCTTACTCTATCTAGAACTAAGTCCATCATCTTTTCTGCCAGATCTGTATCTCTTTTTATATTCTCTATCCAAGCTCATTGCACCACATCCTCTTAGGAAGCCAAGCCTGAAATCTTCAAGTTATCCAGCACAACTGTGCTTACTTCTAGCTGTGTAATTGATTATAAAATCTTGCTAATGTTACCACTAAAGTATATTCTAATCTAATTCTTTCTTTCTAACCCCCTGTAACTACACTACTGATTTAGACCTGCATCATCCTTTGCTTGGTCAACTGTAGTAACACTACCATTAATCTCCCTGCTGCTATAAAATTGATCCTCTACTCTAGCCAGAATAATGTATTTGAGAAGTAATCACTTTTCCCCTTCATCTTGCTTCCCTTGCACTCTGAGTCCTCACAGGCATCATTCTCCAAGGAGCCCCGTTGGACACTGGTACAGTCACATATATCAGACCCTCTCCATCTGCTTCAGATGTCCTCCTTGGAACCTAGATATGCTCCATCTCTGGTTCACCTTCTCTTTTTCCACCACCCGTCAATCTATCCCATACAATCATCTCAGATACACTTTATGACAAAGGAAGTGCAATAAGTGATACATGGCAAGACAGTCCTCCCATTTTTCCATGTGACTCATCATCCAGAAAAGCTGGCCCTGTGGAGCAACGGACTGGCTTGGCCAATGCTCAGCTAAGGCACCAGCTCAGGGAGGACATCCTACAGGTTAGTGTGTGGTCCTGTATGTTAACGTATGTGCTGTTCATGACAACAGTCTAATACAGTCTCAACAGGTCATTACACTACCAATACATGAGCCCGGGAACGAAGAGATGAAAAGTGACTGGCCCGTCTCACCAGCACCTAATGACCAAATTACTGAATTTGTGTTTCCTGTCCCTGCACTTTTAGTTTCTACCAGGATAGAAGTTCTCGGTTCTGGGACTAGTGGGTAGGACTCCCCTGCAGGGGCTCTTGGTTTCTCAAGTCCATGGACCAGAGGCCAGTAAAGCAGCTCTTGTCACCTGGCAGCTCGATCCTCCCACGAGGAGGCAGGGTTGGGAGGAGGGATGCTGGTGCGTGATCAGGCGGGGAGAGCACGTCTGGGATCGGGGGGATTCTCTGGAGTCTCTTGGTGCTTTATTGTTCAACGATGACAACGAGAAATGGACAGCAAGGAGAAGACAAGCAGCCCTTCAGGGATGCAGGTCTGGTCAGCCCTGTAAGCAGCACAGGTGAGCCCCAGAGCTGGCTGAGCAGAGGGGCCATCTGAAGGGGTGGTGGAGGATGAGTAGAGACCATGGATTCAAGACCAACTGCAGGAAGGGAGCTGTACTTTGTTTTATCTCCCTTTTCAACTTTTTTAAAAAAGATGTATTCATTTATTTTTGGCTGTTTCGGGTCTTCATTGTTGTATGGGCTTTCTCTGGTTGCAGTGAGTGGGGCTACTCTCGGTTACAACATGCAGGCTTCTCGCTGCAGTGACTTCTCTTGCTGAGGAGCACAGGATCTAGGCACACAGGCTCAGTAGTTACAGCACATGGGCTTTGTTGCTTTGTAGCATGTGGGGTCCTCCCTGCCCAGGGAGCAAACCCTTGTCTCTTGCACTGGCAGGCAGATTCTTAACCAGTGGAACACCTGGTAAGCCTCTGCCTTTCTAACTTTAGGTCCTCAGAGATTGAGTCTGGGTTTATGTCCGTACTCAGGGTGTCTTATTCTTAGAATAGTGAAGCCCCAGTTGTGTGGAGCAGTCAACACAGCACAAGGGCCTGGCTGAGTCTGACAGTCACTCTTTCTAGGACCTGGGCCACTGGCTCTACCGTCCTGCTGCCGTGTAACCAGCCCTGTCTGGGTTCTGGCCAATTTCATGCAGGCACAACCCAGATCCACCTGCCGCCACCGCACTGAGCCCTGCTGCCTGCTGCCCTTGGCCTCCTATTTTTTTAAGGATAGAAACAAGAGCAGCTTTGAGTCCCGCCCTGTGCTGCGTTTGTGCATCTCAGAAGTGTGGGGCGGCTATCTCATAAACTTCCACTGTGGGGCGTGGGAGCTGGTAGATGAATCCCTCCTTCGCCCTCCCTCAGACACATGGTCTGAGGTTTGTACAAGCTCCCTGGATGTCAGTCCCATGAGATCAAGCCCGCCGTGACACTGGATCTCAGGGGTGGCCTGCTTGGTAATGATAAGCTGTCCTTGGATGGAATCTCGTTTCTCCTCCTTGTCACTTCTTTCCCCCTTAGTCCTGCTTTCCTGGAATTGTACTCCCTAATGAAATCCTACATGTAAGTTTGCTTTAGGCCTTGCTTTCTTGGAAGCCTAGCCAAGGCAGAATTTATTATTTTCTCTTTCTTTTTTTAATTTAAATATATTAAATTTTTTAAAACAAAATTGTGTTGTCTTCTGCCATACAACAATGCAAATTATCCATCATTATACATGCTTCCCCGCCCTCCCTTCCCTCCCCTCCCCATCCCGGCCCTCCAGGTCATCACTCCAGACGGGGCTCCCTGTGCTACACACAGCTTCTCACCAGCTATCCATCTTACACCCAACAGTGTATACATGTTGATATACTTTGTATATACTTTACCCATTTATCCCACTCTCTCCCTCTCACACTGTGTCTACAAGTCCATTCTCTACATCTCCAAGGCAGAATTGAAATAAGAACTCAGAGATCTGAGGTAGAGTTAGTGAATCAAAGATCTGGAAATAAATGTTTAGGACTCAGTAGGAGTGGGTTAGATATGCCCAGAAAGGTGAGGAGATGCTTTTTCTTCTTGACTATATTATCCAGCTCAAGAATTGTTTAAGTAGGGACTTCCCTGATGGTCCAGTGGTTTAGACTTCACTCTCAATGCAGGGGGCCCAGGTTCGATCCTTGGTCAGGGAACTAGACCCCATGTGCTGCAACTAACAGTTTGGGTGCCAAACCAAAGATCCTGCATGCTGCAACAAAGAACCAGTGCAGCAAAGCAAATAAATAAAATTTAAAAAAAAAGAAATTTTCAAGTAAAGTATTGCCATGATGATTTACAATGTTATTAAAAAGAGATGAGAAGGATTAGAAAAGTAAGATTTTGAGACATGTGAAAAAGGGGACCAGTTGACATTGACTCCTGGCCTGGTGCTTTTCCCTTCAGAGACTGCTCTCCAGACTCATTCCTCTTGTTGGACAACTTGGCTTTGCCTCTTCTCAGAGGATACATCATGCATCATACGGCCTGTCTCTTATATCAAGTAAAGTATTGCCATGATGATTTACAATGTTATTAAAAAGAGATGAGAAGGATTAGAAAAGTAAGATTTTGAGACATGTGAAAAAGGGGACCAGTTGACATTGACTCCTGGCCTGGTGCTTTTCCCTTCAGAGACTGCTCTCCAGACTCATTCCTCTTGTTGGACAACTTGGCTTTGCCTCTTCTCAGAGGATACATCATGCATCATACGGCACCCCACCTGTCGGATTAGCTTTTCGTGAACAATCGTGTTGGAACTTTCAAATGTTTGCCGTGAGAGTGTTGGTTTGTACCACTTGTGTATGTGGGACTGTATTATCAAAGTATGAAGGCACCAGATGAGATCCCTGTCAATTTGCCAAGTGGAGCTTTTGTGGAAACTACATTAAAAAAAAATCCCATGCAAAGCAGCTTTGATTTGGAATTTTTAAAGGACATGATTTCCCTTTCAGATGTGATCTAGTAGGGGTGTATTGTCAATGAGCACACAAAAAAGAGTATCACAAACAGCCTCCTGGCAAACAGGTTCCTCTTCCCAAAGCATCCCACTGATAGCCACTTACTTTTCTTCCTTTCTGAAGTTTTACATGACCCCAGAGTTGCTGTGTTACTAATAGGAAAGAATGGCTGAATGAACTCTAAAAGCATGGGGCGCTGCTAGTCTGTGGGTTACCATTTAGAACTCTTTCAGGCAGCCGCACAGCATGAAATACTAATTCATTACATCCACAATACCAGATCCATTAGAGCCTTCTCATGCTGGAATTTAAATAGTCCAAAGCTCAGAGAATCTCTAAGGAGAGTAATTAATACAATAGCACAATTCTCCGTGGTTCAGGTGGTATGATGGACTGACTCACCTGCCACAAATAAATATCACAGGAGACAGTTTCCTTCTCTTTGGCATTTTAAACCAATCTCCTCCTTCTCCCTTCCAGCTGGATCCTATACTTTCGCCCAGTGAAGACACGCTGCCCCTCTGTTTGCAGCCTCGTGTCGATTTCTATTCAAAATAGCTGCACAGTTTGACTAAGCACACAATTGCAGAAACCACGCACAGAAGGGAAATGGTTTCTGTGCTTCACTTGTCCTGCCATTAGCTGTCTTTCTACCTCCTCTTCCTTGAGGGGGAGCAGAATCTGTTATCCCAGAAAATGACATTTTGGCGTAAGGATTATTTTAGGCCGATTACTACTTTTTACACTATAATTATCTTTGGCTGTGCTGGGTTTTTGTTACTATGCAGGCTTTTTGCTAGTTGAGGTGACAGCGGTCACTCTCTCGTTGGGGTGCATGGGCTTCTCACTGCAGTGGCTTCTCTTGGAGCACAGGCTCCAAGCACGTGGGTTTCCGCAGCTGAGGCACAGGCGCTCACTAGTTGTGGCTCGTGGGCCTTACAGCCTGCAGGCTCCGATGGTTGTGCCGCATGGGCTCAGTTGCGGAGTGCAGGCTCTAGAGCATGGGTTCAGGAGGGTGGCACATGGGCTTAGATGCTCCGAGCCATGTGGAATCTTTCCAGACCAGGGATCAAACCCAGGTCCCCTGCCTTGGCAGGAGGATTCTCCTCCAGGAAATCCCTAGGCTGACTCTTAACCAGAAAATTCCTAGGCTGATTAAAGAAAGAGCAGAAATAAGGAAGGCTCTGAGAAGTGAGTAGAAGTTATCCTTTTGTGGGAGACAGCTACATTTATAAGGGAAATCTCAGTTTCTAAGGGTGTCTCGCTCTCTATACCAGGAAGAGAAAGATGGTTAAATCTCTAGAAACTCTTGTTGCTCTTGTTGATAGAGAAGGCAAAGACCTAGATCTGCCCTTCTTATCCATTACTGTGCTTTTCCTGGTTGCCTCCCTTTAATAGGCTCCTCTATCTTCCAATATCTTTCCTTTGTAATTACCTAAAGATAGTATTTAAGATATCTTGGGCCATTTTGGGTGATTCAGTTTCTCTGGGTCTCTCCCTTGCATACAGGAGGTACACACATGATTAAATTTCTGTTTTCCTCTTCTTAATCCATTTTTTGTTTGTTTGTTACAAAGGCCCAGCCAGGAACCTGGAAGGGTAGAGGGAAAATTATATTTCTTCCTCTACAGTTCTTTCCCTCTTTTTTCAAATTCAGGCATGCATGCTTAATCTCTAAGTCATGTCTGACTCTTTGTGATCCCATGGACTGTAGCCTGCCAGGGTCTTTCTGTCCATGGGATTTTCCAGGCAAGAATATTGGAGTGGGTTGCCATTTAATTCAGAGCAGTTCTACAAAGAGTACACAACTCCTTAGAAAATGGCTCGTCAGTCCTAAGACCATCCAAGGAGGGTTTCTTGACCTTGGAAACCTGTGTATGTTGTTTGGGTTCGATGGCTTCCATCTCAGAAGTACAGACTCTGAGGGTTTTGGGGAATCTCTGCTTCTAAGTCTATTCAAAATATCTCAAGAAATGTCACAAGCTTCACTCCAAGAGAAGTGGTTTCCATTTGTGTATAGTATATGGAGAGTTAAAAATCTTTTGCAAAATGTCAAAATTGCTCAAAAGACTTCTTTTTCACAGGAGAAAAGCCATTGCCCCATAGCTACAAATTTGTCCAATATTTTATACTTAGAAACACAACTTCCCATACATGATATCATTTGATGCCTATAACTACTCTCCACATTTGACAGGGCAGGTATCATCACATGTATTTTTTCAATGGGCAGATTGAAATAGGATAAGAAGGAACTTGTATATGGTAACTCTTTGATTAAAACCTAGGGCTTCTAACGTATATATTAATCTCATCCAAAAAAACATCATCATTGACATATTCAGGATCATGTTTGACCAAATATCTGGGCACCCTGTGGCCCAGTGAAACTGACACATAAGTAAACTGTCACAACTTTTTGGAAACAAATACCTCTGACTACCTATTAGTCAGCTTCCAGGTGGCTCAGTGGTAAGGAATCTGCCTGCCAATGCAGGAGACACAGGCTTGATCCCAGGGTCCGGAAGATCTGCTGGAGAAGGGAATGGCAACCCCGTGGACATAGGAGCCTGGCAGTCTACAGTCCATGCAGTCACAAAGAGTCAGACATGACCTAGAGACTAAAGAACAGCAGCCACCTATTAGGTTCACTGTTTCTTCACACAGGTCCTTCAAATTTAACCAGCTAAAACATTCATGTATGGTGTTTTTCTTCAAATTCATACCACCTCATGTATTCCTCAAAACTATAAAATGACACCACCACTTCAACTGCTTATGTTAGAACGTGAGAGCCATCTTTTACACCTTTTGGCCTCTATTCCCCCAAATCATCAATTTCAGCCAATTTCAGTTCTTGCAGTTGTCAAAGCCATCAATTTCGTTCCATTTCTATTGTCACTTACTTCAGGTCATCATAATATTAACGCTATAGACCACACTGGTCTGCAGACTTCTAATTCCCACCACCCCAACTCACGCTCTATAAAGCACTGAGCGATCTTTTAAAATGCTCATTATATCGTGTTAAACCCAGCTTAAAATTCCTCTACGGCTTCCCATGGCTGTTACGATAAATCCAAACTCTTTAACAAGCCCTACAAAGCCTTGGGCGATGTGACCTTTGCCAACATCATTAGCCTTATTTTGCCGTTCTTTCTCACTCACGATGCCTTGCCGGGGACTTTTTCCTCTTCCTCCCACACATAGAGCCCTTCCTCTCCTCAACACTGTTATAGACACTGTTCTTTCTGCTAGAAACACTTGTGGCCTTTTACTGCCTTTGCCCGGACAAGTTCTATAGAGCCTCAGGACTCAGCTTACAAATCAGTTCCCCTGGGAACTCCTCCTGAGTCCCGTGAGGCAGTGACTGTGAGCTCATCATACCCATGCTTCTCTGTTACAGCTCTAATCATCAGCTCAGTACAGTTCAGTCGCTCAGTCGTGTCCGACTCTTTGTGACCCCATGAATTGCAGCACGCCAGGTCTCCCTGTCCATCTCCAACTCCCAGAGTTCACTCAGATTCACGTCCATCAGGTCTGTGATGCCATCCAGCTATCTCATCCTCGGTCGTCCCCTTCTGCTCCTGCCCCCAATCCCTCCCAGCATCAGTCTTTTCCAATGAGTCAACCCTTCAGATGAGGTGGCCAAAGTACTGGAGTTGCAGCTTTAACATTGTTCCTTCCAAAGAAACCCCAGGGCTGATCTCCTTCAGAATGGACTGGTTGGATCTCCTTGCGACTAAGGTCCATCTAGTCAAGGCTATGGTTTTTCCAGTAGTCCATCCAGAGTTGGACTGTGAAGAAGGCTGAGTGCCAAAGAACTGATGTTCTAATCATAGGCATCATTAATTCACTGCTTTTGTAATTCCATTTAATGACCATCTCCCATATCAGGCTGTGTATCTTATCCCCTTGAATTACTTGCATCTTGTACGTTAAGCAGGGCTTATATAAAGTACAAGCTGTCCAGTGAATAATGATCTAGTGAACAAATGAGTGATGCAGTGGAGAAACCAGTGAAATGGCTGCTCTTCTTGCACAATCAGAAAGCAAGCCAAGTAACAGGCGCAGAATCTCTTCCCCTCCAAGTGGCAGTCTGGATCCTGCAGAGAATCCAAAGGACAGTAGCAGCAGACAATTCCTAGATAAATTCTTTATTTCATGTTTGCAGGAATAAAGAGGAGATCTGGAGGTCCCAGGTGCAGAAAGGCTAAGAGTCAGGAGAACAATGGTAAAGATGATAGGAACTTGGCTATTTTAATAAAAACAGTACTTTCTTTTCAGGAATATAATTTGTCCTCTCTGTGTGGTTTTCCAAAAGGCATTAATAGCTAGGAAAAAAACTTGGCATCTTATACTGATATTCTTATTTTCAGTGAGGAGGGGAAGATATGCATTGAGACTGATGCAACCACTGAAAGAACCTTCTATGGCAATTATGATTCTTCTGTGTGTTGCTGGGCCCTGTGGCTGAACTGGGGGTGAAGTCCAGGGTGAGCCGTGTTTGGCTGCCCAGTGAGGTGCCTGAATTCAGCCAACACACTCCATACCTGCTTTACTGCAGGCTGGGTGTGGTGGGCTTGGCACGGTCATCTGTATATTCTTCTTTCATCTGGTTTCAGGGAGTATTATGCCTTTGGGATTTGGCTTCAGTGATGAATTTGGATGCTATGCTCAGACTCAGACAAAGGATGGCCGGAACTGTGTTATGAAGCAATCCAAGATTAGATAGCTCGTATCACTGTGAAGCAAAGATAGCGCCAACCAAAGAGAACTTCAGCTTTTCGCTAGTGTATAAGCATTCAGAGGGCTGTCTGCAAATCAGGAGACAGAGAAAGCTATCTGAGTAGCATTGTTCAGGGAAGGCAGTTTTAAGTAAAAGACAAATGAAGTTAGAGACACAATGTACTGATCTTAGGGAAACAGGGAGGCATATGTCAGGGGAACAAGAAATGTATGAAACAAAGAAAGGAAAAGGGGTTTCGGACGGGGTGGCTCATTTCATTCCACACTGCGCAGATGCACTGAAGTCTGTCAAGTATGCAACGGATGCATGTTACAGTTGTTTATGGTCATGCAATGTCTGAGCTCTCTTTCCCATTAAGGCACCAAGGTCAATGATACAGATAATTAACCAACTGATTTAGTGCATTAATTTTCCTGGAAGCTGTAACAAGTGTCTTACCATTTAGCCTTGAGATTCCTACTCCGTGTGGACACTGGGACAAAGGCAGCTCTCTAAGGGACACTGATGTAACCCAGGACTGAGGTTTTGTCAGCATCAGGTATCTACTTAAATGATGATGAATGCTATCTTTGGTCCAGGCAGGAAGATGTCACTGTTATCAGTGGCTCAGGTTGCCAACCTCCCAGGGCTTCCCACTAAGTGTTACCAAAGGGCTGTAATGCTGATAATTCCTCCTAGAGCTCCAAAGAGAATAAAGCAGTTAGGCAAACCTGATGAAAAGTAAAGAGCCTCAAGGTGAATTGAAGCTTAATACACCAAAACAGCATAGAGCACGGCTGGTTTCTCATCCTTCCTCTTGTTTTTCCTTTCCACAATTTCAGGCAGCGGTCCACTGGTTATTTCTGCCCTCTCAAAGCATCCTTCAGTCACTCATCTCTAGTCCTGTACTTCACCTATCAATAAAAGGAATTTGAAATCTTTCAACACAGAGATATTATTTCTGCTTCAACTTATTTCAGGATGCCACAGTTCAAAATGAAAATCTGCAGATTGCTGATGGCTCTGTCAATATCAGTCAGCTGCTAACAACACTTTATTGGAGGTGCTTCAAGGTAGAGTGTAGGCACCTGAAACCATCAATAAATGGAAAGTCCTGGGGCTCACGCAATTCCATTCTACAAGAGGCCACGTTTACAAATTTCGCCTCTTCATTACAGAAGAATTCTTTACAAGTTCTCAGCTACATAAACTGTAACTATCTTGTAACGAGTCCGATGGTGTGGGAAAAGAAGGACAAGAACTGTTCCTTCTTTCTCTCTCTGTGCTGCATTCATTCTGCGCCGAAAGGAAAAGGAGGAGTATTTATCACTGTCTCATGTCACAGATATGCAGTCAGTTTCTTCATACTATATATTTTAAAACAGATTGTTCTTGTATTTTTAGAAAATAGTTTATAGTTGATTTGTTTTTACCTCTTATTGTTAGACGATTGAATATCTTTTCGTATGTTTCTTAATCATTCCTCTTTTTCATCATTTGTACACTTGGTTTTATGGGCTTTCATATACATGTGTATGTACACATACTACACACGCATATCTGCTTGTGCATCTCAGTTGCTAAGTCGTGTCCAACTCTTTATGACCCCATAGACGATAGCCTACCAGGCTCCTCCGTCTATGGGATTTCCCAGGCAAGAATACTGGTGTGGGTTGCCATTTCTTTCTTCATGTTTGCACATCCATGTGTGTATGTTGTTGCCATTGTTGAATTCAGTGAATTCAGAGAAGTTTTTTTATTATAAATATTGAGCTTTTGTCTAGTGATTAACAAAAACTATTGATTCTTTAAGTCAATCTGATTTACAGGATTTTGATATTCACACTGTTCTAGGCCAATGACTCCTAGAAAATTACTGCTCACAAATGAATTTTAATAAAGTGGTATTTCAAGAAAAGAAAAATAAAGGGATCAATAGAAATATCATTATTGTCACCAGTTAATTGAATCAATAAAACTAAGCCATTAAAAGTCAACATATCTGAGAGAATACTCA
>SJYC01033463.1:0-19742 GCA_006408675.1 Madoqua kirkii | reverse complement strand
GAAGTGAAAATAAAATATCTAGCTGAAAACTATGGATGCTTTTGTTTTCAGGAGAAAAAATAAACTCTACCCAAACATAATACTTCTAACTCAAATATCAAATAATGGGAATATTAGATATTTTAAGCCAATGCTTATAAGCAGAGGTACTTTATTATTGTATTTCTTATGAATAAAATGACAGAAATGAAGTTTCCTTACTACCCAAAGTCATGATGGTAATAGTGAGAAATAACATCATCCTTAGTAATCAGTGAGCAAAATTTTCTTAAACACCGTTAAATATAGACTGAGGAACATTGAAAGGTCTGCTGCATCAGACATTAAGTAACCTGCAAAGTATAGCCTTTCTCTAAAAGAAAATCTATAGAAATGGAAAGAATCAGCATCAGTATTCTTAGTGAATCACTATGTTCCTGAATTTTTTCAGGTATGTAAAATAGAAAGGAAAAATTATTCTTGATGTCATATGAAATGGATTCTTCCAAAATAATTAATATTTACTAGTTAGTTTCTCCTATTAATACATCTATGAACTTACTGTGGGAAAAATAGACACTTCCTGGGGATAAATTTGTGTTTAACAGAAGCAGTAGATAGTAATATTGAACAACAGAGTTGATCATTGGAAAGCTATACTTGGGGTCTACCTGGGAAGAAGAGATTTTTTTTAAGGCAAGTTGGAGTCATAGCAACTGGTTTTCTATTTAGCATCTTTTCTGTCATTTCTTCTTCCCAAAGAACTCTAGTTTTGCTGAGGTTCCTTCTCATTTCCCACTCAGCTCAGGTGCCTCCAGTGACTTTGAATACACCCAACAGTTCCAAGTGTTAGTGGCCCAGTCACGTCCAACTCTTCATGACCCCATGGACTCTAGTCCACACCAGGCTCCTCTATCCACGAAATTTTCCAGGAAAGAATACTGGAGTGGGTAGCCATTCCCTTCTCCAAGGTATCTTCTCAGCCCAGGGATCAAACCTGAGTCTCCTGCATTGCAGGCAGATTCTTTACAATCTGAGCCACCAGCTCCAAGGGGTTTCCCATGTGGTTCAGTGGTAAAGGAAATGTCTGCCAAAGCAGCAGATGCTGGAGACACGGGTTTGATGCCTGGGTCAGGAAGATCCCTTGGAGGAGGAAATGGCAACTCACTCCAGTATTCTTGCCTGGAAAATTTCAAGGACAGAGGAGCCCGGTGGGCTACAGTCCATGGCGTTATGAAGAGTTGGAGGTGACTGAGCATGCACACAGGTATAGATCCAACAGTGAATGGTTCGGTTGTGTTTGCAGAAAAGGTCACTTGACATAACTTGGCAAAATGGCACATGGACTTCACTGTAGAATTATCTTAGGAGAGGTCTTCCCTGCTGTTTTGGAAAAGGTTATGAAAATGCTCTTTCCCTTTTGCCTTTGGACAATTTGTCCTGTGCAAACATTGGATGTGAAGTTATTGCTGGTCTATCAAGACCAACCCAAGGAGGAAGCCAACAGACATGGGAGGGCAGAACCAAATGAATTGCAGGCAAGGAGAAGAGCCAGATTAAGAGAAATATAATGCCTGTCCAGCCTCTGGATTTCCAGTGTAAGCCAATAAGTGTCCTTACTGTTGGTGCCAGTTTCAGCTGGGTTTTCTGTTACTTGCAGCTATAGTCATCCTACATAATACCTAAATAATTGGAATATCAGTATACTATGAACAAGAGGCAATGGAAGATAAATATGAGAATGGAAAAAAGTGCATGTTCTAACTCCAAATATCTGGTGTAAAATGATAAAAGGTTTTATTTATTATATTAATCATTCATATACCTTAATATGAGGACTTTTATGATATTTTGAGATTATAAGCCTATAGTTAGTTATGCCTTATTTTTCCCTTGTTTCTCTTTAAGTTTTCATCTCATTATTGTTTTTTGTAGACATGACCTTGGAATTTATTTAAAGTTTCTGATTAGTATCATCTTTGAACCCAGTGACAATGGTCTCTACTCACAGGAAGCAAATAATCTACTTTCTAAAGCCTCCAAATTTTAAATAGTGATAACAACTAAGAGAATACACACAGTATATTCTTATTGTCAGTTGATTGAAGCAGATAGCTTGTGGCTTAGTAATTCAAGAGGGTGTTATTTCAGGCATTGGTAGCTAGGAAGGCTTTGGAGTCACAGAGACTAGTTTGGGATGTCAGTGAACCAGTAGAACTCAGATCTGTAAAGAGAGCTGGGCTCAAAGCAGTAGGAGACTGAGTTTGGCAAAAATGATCGATACCCAAGAAAACATATCTAAAGACTCTGGATGGAGGGACTCCCCTGGTGGTCCAGTGGATAAGAATCTGCCTTGCAATACAGAGGAGGCGGGTTCTTGGTCAGGGAACTAAGATCTCAATGCCACGGAGCAACTAAGCCTGCGTCCCACAACTACTGTGCCCACGCACCACAACGAGAGAGTCCACGTGCCACAGTAAAAAGATCCCATACGATGCAACAAAGATCCTGCACGCCGCAACTAAAACCCGACGCAGCCAAACAAATAAACAGTGAAAGTGAAAATGTTAGTTACTCAGTCGTGTCCAACTCCTTATGACCCCATGGACTGTAGCCCACCAGTCTCCTCTGTCCATGGAATTTTCCCAGGCAAGAATATTAGAGTGGGTAGCCATTCCCTTCCTCAGGGGATCTTCCCGACCCAGGGATCAAGCCTGAGTCTCCTGAGTTGGCAGGTGCGTTCTTTAAGGGGGAGGCCCAAATAAATAAATAACTTTTTGAAAAAGTATCTGGACATAAACACCCATTAATCATTAAATTCTAAGACAGCAGAGGCTGTTGTGAAGCCATTTAAAAAAACTACCATGCTTATTTGTATGTATCACCCTCTCGTATCTCAAAGAACAACGAAAGAGTGCTTCTGCTTCACCATTGAAGTGGTTAACTTCCCATGCTTCTCTAGTTACAAAGGCATAAATCTCCAAACAAGCTATATTTATATTTACTTTTAATAAGGGCTGCAAAGCAAGTCTCAACAAGCAGAAATTTAATTACATCCATGCATTTGATCTGATGGCCATCCTGTCCACAATAAAGCTTTACCTATAAACACACATTGAAGACACAAACTCAGCCATGTAAAGCCACGTGGCCTGTTTTCTAGATGTCATATATTTTGCTCTGGATTTACTGTATAGCCTCAGGAAGGGCCTATCTTCTTTGTGTAAACTTTAGCTTTAATTTGGAAAGTCAGAAACCTGGGACTGTATATCTTAGGAAGGGATAACGCAAGAAATGTTATGGTTTCAAAAGTCAGCTGTTCACCCTAGGAGTTTTCCCAAAAGACTTGGGAATTTCTTTATATAAGAAACAGAAACACTACTCTGGTTTTGCCACCCAGGAGTAAAAGATGTAATTACTCAATAACATGGTCTTTTATTTCCCAATCCTTGACAGTATTTCATTTTGGGGAGTATGTTTATTTTTCATAAGATACTGTTCATTAACGAATTTCCATAATGTTACAGGTGAGCAAGAGAAGAGAATGTTCTACTTCTTCTAAGTAGATAAGATTGGAAATAGCTGTGGGGACTATTGGAACTCTGTAGTAAAATATTAATTCTTTTAGGGATTTCCTTGGTGGTCCTGTGGTTAAAAATCTGTGTTTCCACTACAAGGAACATGGGTTCCATCCCTTGGTTGGGGAACTACACTGCATGCCACATGGTATGGCCAAAACAATAGATGTTTAAAAATTAATTTTTAAGTCAGTTACTGTTTCTGTTGTAGAATCACACACAAGCACACATACATACAAGTGTGTAAGTAAAAGCCCACACACACTCTTGTTTTGCATAGGTATGTGCATGCACACACACAGAGCTTTGAAAATTAGAATTCATTTTTAAAGAATTTTCAAAAAACATGACCCTTTATTATCAAAAGGACATAAACGTCCTATGATATTGGCGTTCAATTTTACTTTATATTGTAACATAATCTACAACTCACCAAATACACACAAACTGAAACAAACATTTCACTAAGCCATATTTGCCTCTTAAAGTAAGACAGGCTCAGAGAAGTTTTATTCTATAGTATCAAGTTGTGCCAGTGATAAAGATCTGGCCTGCCAATGCAGGAGATACAAGTGATGCATGTTCGATCCCTGGGTCGGGAGGATCCCTGGAGTAGGAAATGGCAAACCACTCAATATTCTTGCCTGGAAAATTCCAAGGACAGAAGAGCCTGGCAGGCTACAGTCTATGGGATCACAAAGAATGGGACACAACTGAGCATGTACATACACACCCTTCATTTAAAAATGAAAGAGAAACTTGCAACCCACAGCACTAATTTCACAACTGACTAATGGGACACATCAGTTGAAAAACACTGTCTTTAAGTACTTGAGATAATGCTCATAGACAATTCTGATATATGGGCTTCCCAGGTGGCTCAGCAGGTAAAGAAATCTCCTGCAGTGCAGGAGATGCAGGAGATATGGGTTTAATCCTTGGATCAGAAAGAGCCCCTGGATAGGGCATGGCAACCCATGCCTGGAGAATCCCATGGACAGAGGAAATTGGCAGGCTATGGTCCGAAGGGTAGCAAAGAGACAGACATGCCTGAAGTGATGGAGCACACACACATGTATAACATATGTAGACATACTTACATATGTAATTTGCACATATTTGCTTTTTACTATGTGAACTAGGATGCTCTTCAACCAGGGATTGCCAATAGAACAATCCTGAAATTTAGTATTTCATTTTTAATGTCTATAGTGGAAATATTTTTATTATCAGCTATTTTGACTGGGTAAGATCAGTAAATGATCTTGAGCTCTTTCAGATCTTCAGAAATACCTTGAAACATAAAGAAACATCAAAGCAGTCCATTCCTTCCATGTCATATTTATAGACCAACTTTATGTAACAGCTTCTGTTATTCACAGGCTCTTAGTTGGATCTTTGAGCATGAGGAGGATTCCACAATGTGATGGTTGATAGCAAAGGTTGATAGTGACAGAAAACATCCTGGGAGTATCCCTGGGCTGAATTATAAGCCAGATTCTCTTCCAGGAGGAGCACAAGTCAATGGGAACCAGGATTTGAATCTGGCACATGCTCTGTTGCTGAATGGAGAAGGAAATGGCAGCCCACTCCGGTATTCTTGCCTGGGGAATTCCATAGACAGAGGAGCCTTGTGGGCTGCTGTCTGTGGGGTCACACAGAGTTGGACACGACTGAAGCGACTTAGCAGCAGCACAGCTATTGCTGTAAATGCTGAAAAGCAACACATCTCTTCCTCTGCTTGAATGTTTTCAGTTACAACATCAGCTGCTGCTGCTGCTAAGTCGCTTCAGAAGTGTCCGACTCTGTGCGACCCTATAGATGGCAGCCCATCAGGCTCCCCTGTCCCTGGGATTCTCCAGGGAAGAACACTGGAGTGGGTTGCCATTTCCTTCTCCAATGCATGAAAGTGAAAAGTGAAAGTAAAGTCAATCAGTCGTTTCCAACTCTTAGCGACCCCATGGACTGCAGCCTACCAGGCTCCTCCATCCACGGGACTGTCCAGGCAAGAGTACTGGAGTGGGGTGCCATTGCCTTCTCCGTACAACATCAGAGGATGAGGTAAAAGCTCATCTTTGTCAATTCAATGGCATGGACATCTTTTTTTCAGCAATAATATTGGTCTAGCTCATTTGGGAACATATACCTTTTAAACTTTAGTCAAAGAAGATGAGGTCAGGAGAGCTGGGCAACAAAAGAATATATTGACCCCAAGAACTGCACGTATTTAATTTTTCACCCAATTTTTCAAAATTTCCAGTTGCAAATTGAAAATATGATATATTTCACAAATACATCTAAACTCATTAAAACATAAAGTTAAGCTTATTTACCCAAAACCAGATCAAGATTTGTGCTGATCTATCTCCATTTCCACCTTACTACTCTGTGAGCACAGGGATCAGACTCAGTCATGTCCAATTCTTCTGTCACTCCCAGGACTTTAGCCCGCTAGGCTCCTCTGTCCATGGGATTTTCCAGGCAAGATTCCTGGAATGGGTTGCTATTTCCTCCTCCAGGGGATCTTCCTGACCCAGGGATCAAATCAACGATTAATAAAGCTTGGTAGTCACAAAATTTACAGCCCTAAAAGGAAGGTCATTTGACAGGTCACTATAGAAACGGAATGCCCCATCAGCATGAAGAGCTATTTAAAGGGAATATAGAAGAAAAAGGCAAAAGGCACCATCAGCATGGAGTTACAGCGTGACTGTCATAAATAATGGCTCTTGGTGTCTACTTTGCCCCTACTCCCCCTAAGGAGTTGTATTATAATTCTTTTCCTCTCAGATGCAGACTAGACTCTATCTCATGGATTTATATCTGAATTGGAATTATGTTCTTTTACTCTAGAACGTTCAGAGTCAGCTGACCTAGCTTTAAAGCAAACATCCTCCTTCAACACAGTGGACAGTCTCTCCATCTGGGGCAGTTGCTTATAAGGCAGTGAGACTTACTTTTAAGTAAAAGGACATCACGGGAGGAGGGGAGCGGGCTACCAGTAGCTTCCCAACCAAGGTTCCAGAAGGATTTGTCACAAACTGAACTCTCCAATATTTCTCCAAAAAGGAGAGATATGGATAGCGTGATGAGATTTTAAGCCTGCTGAATTCCATAAAGAGCACAAAGAATATTCAGGGATTTCTAGATAGCTCTGAAATGCCTTTGAAATCCTGAAACAATTATTTTGAGAAGTGATGTTTGTTACAATCCATTTGTGGGTCTTTCTGCTTTAATAAAGGGATTTGGATTGTACAGATGTTCGCGTCTAGGTTGAATAAGAATGGAATGGATTTAGTGGCTCTAGGGACCTCACTCTCTGCACCCATGGCAACTGCAGCCATGCAGTCTCACCACTTCGGCTTCAAGGACGCCGTGCCAGCTGGGCTTTAATTAATGACAAATCAACAGACAGACAGGTGACAACCATTATGTTCTTCCACCTTATCACTGGGGCTAGAATTAGTCACAAAAGTTGTAATTAAATTTTAACTTTATCTCAACTAGCTTTATATGAAGATGGAACACACATACACACGCACTTACATGTGTATGTATGCATTTGTTTGTTTAGTA
This sequence comes from Madoqua kirkii, assembly GCA_006408675.1. NCBI lineage: Eukaryota > Metazoa > Chordata > Mammalia > Artiodactyla > Bovidae > Madoqua > Madoqua kirkii. The sequence continues at coordinate 12,609 of SJYC01033463.1, read as the reverse complement.
ATTAAATCTTTCTAAATTCTTGTTTTACATCAGAGTATTTAGAGAGAAAGGGATAGTATTTAATCCAAATTAATCCAGCATATGTTTAAGATTCTCCAATTGTCTTTCTTTGAGAATGTGAAATACTTAAAAGAGTGCCTGAAACAGTAAGTGCACCATAGATATTAATTAACAGTGACAATTTCACACTTTATCTTATTTGTCTTGTCTTATTGAGACTCTCTCTCAGAACTCTGGCACGTTTTCCCCATAAATTCTCTCCATATGATATGCTGGCTATAAATAACAGAATTGCTGATATTTTCACTGACTCAAGAGGAAGTAACCAGCCTCTTTCTTGTATATTAATATTTATTCCATACATTTTACTTAAGGGTAGGGATCATATCTACTTGTTTCTGCTGTTTCCCCAAAGTGCCTCCTGTCACAGTCCTCTTTCTTGCAAATAATTGATGGTAGATTAATTATAAGAACATTTGAGAAATGCTTGAAAGCATAGGGAAAACATGATAACCACTTTAAATCTTACCATCTATTGATAACCCTAACTGACATTTTTACTAATGTTCTTTATATTTCTTCTATGCATATATTTCAACCCTTAAAGAAAGCTTATACACTCTACATGTGTTCCAGTAGTCTACTTTTCACTTATACATGTTAAATATTATCTCAAGCCATTAAATATTTTTCAAAACTATTATATACAATGGCTGCTTTTTAAAAATGTATGCTGTTTATTTTTTCCTTCTTTGTTAGACATTTAGGTTGTATGAATATTTTGCTATTATAAATAAATGGTAATATTCATTGTGCATTGATTTTTTTTTAAAAAGGTGAACTGATTCCTGTCATTCAGGTGCCATTTAATCTACAATTTGTAGGATAGATAGTATATAAAGTTTTTATCTTTAGAAGCACTTGGTAGCTCTTGGCTTGCTATTGTGTGTCTCAGGACATGGTGTGTTGAGGAAACAGAGAAGGCAACACAACTTCTATAAGGAAGCTAGTGCTTATAGCAGCTCTAAGTTGATTTTTTCCCTAGCCCAAACTTCCTCTAGATCCAGAATCATGTATCTTCTGTCATAATAGAACAGTGAAAGACACATAGTAGGTATTGAATGAATTAACTGAATGTCCACATGTCTACTTGATGTTTCACTTGGTAGTCTACAAGCACTTCAAACTTTACACGCCCATATGCTGAACTCTTAACAACTTACGAATCGCTCGGAAAACAGATTAAAAAAAATCGTCCATCTCTTTCCTCCCCATCACAGCAAATTGGGTCACAATTTACGTTTTGTCAAACCAGAAAGCTGAGAATCACTCTTGACACTCTTATCTCCGTCTCTCCACTCAAGTCCTGATGCTTCCTTGACAGAACCACTTCCAATCCATCCACTTCCCTTCATTGCTACAGCCATGGTGGTCCCACCCTGAGTCCTTCTTCCTGGTCTTCTCACCTCCACTATTGAGTGTTTCCAGACAGACTCTTTTTATATAATACATTTAAGGATTCTGCTACCTCGTTTTGGAAAAAAACAAAACAACACTGTCTTTTGCATTTAGAACTTTTAATAAATAGAAACTCAGGCTCTATACCTTGGCTTGCCAGACTCTACCCGATTCGTCTCCTGTCATAGGTGATCTGTAAGTTAGGCGGCTAAAGCGATGTCTCCTGTTCTCTGAGAACCCACTGAGGCTATCCTCTTTTGTTCTGTACCCCTCACCCTCTTCTCTGTTTCCCTTCACAAAGCTGGCTCCCTCTCAGACTTCAGGGCTAGCCATTTGCCATCTCCTGCAATACCTGTCACTTTTTGTCAATGTGCCTCTTTCATTCTCTTCCCTGCACTTACCATACTTTGCAAATACATTTATTAATTGGCTTACTTATTTCTTCTTTGTCTCTATCACTACACTGAAAACTATAAGAAAGCAGGGTCCATCCCACTTACTTTACTTACAGTGCTCTACTCAATGCTCAGCACAGTACATGGCACATAGTGGACCCTTAGGAATATCTGTTGAAAGAGACAAGCTTTAGGCTCCTGTAGGGATGGTATAGGGATAGGTGCACAAGCTTACAGGCTCCGTCTATAGGTGCACAGCTTACAGGCTCCCAAAGATGGATCTTTTTCTAGTTGGGCAACATCAGAAACTGTTGCAGTTTTTTTTTTAAAGTTTCCTGAAAGAATTCTACTTCTGAAAAAATCATGCTGGATAAATCCAAATAGTTCTTAAGCAAGCCTGCTTCGAGGTAGCCAAAGGCTCTAGTGGTGCTAAACTCTGATGCTACCCAACCCAGCTTTTGCTTGGAAATTACCACAACCATTTACTTCTCTCACACTCTTGGTTCACACATGGTGATGCTTTGTAAGACTGCTAAGAATTATGTATGAGTCAGTGGTGGCATGGTAGTCATCTATTTTGGGTCTATCTGAGATATTTAAATTATTATTTGAATAATTTAATAACATTATTTTATTAATTATTATTAAGAATAGCAACTCTAAAGCCAATGCCACCCACATTTTCTATTTTGAGGTCTAAAAGATTTAGTAACAAGTTTTAAAACATCAAGCAACTGTTTCACTGTGATTGTTGGCTTGTGTTCAGTTTTAGGCAGAAAGACACCAGAAGCATAATGAGAATTCCCTCTTTAACAATATGCATTGAAACTTACTTTTTGAGTTTGGCCTTATTCAGAAGTTAAAGCTGAAATGATTCATGCAAACTTCTAAAATTTTTGAAGTAGTACTCTGTATCCAATGGCTAGTCAATACACGATCCAGGTCTCATTTTTGGCTTATTTGACACAGAATCTTTCCAAGGTGCTGCCAGCATTGGTCAAATTCTTATATTCTCCATCCATCAAAATAATGATGACAGCATGCTTTGATAATAGATGCATAATTAATGGTGACCATCTGATTTTTTTAAAGTCTGGGTCAATATTGTCCAGCATTATTATCTGTTGTCTAAATTTTCTGCAGATTTGCCTGTTGCTCTCAAAGAACCCCAACTATTAAGTTTTCCTAATAAAGAACTCTGCTGCAAGACTCAAAAGTAAGGCAATGAAAGAAAGCATGAATGATAAGGCAGCTGATTTGCCTTAGATGGATGGGTAAGATTTAGGTGCAGCAGGATCATGCCCTGGATGGGCCATCAAATTAAAATGAGAAATGGCATAGGTGGAAGTTAAGCAGTTGGGAAAATTAATAATCAGCCACAAATGCAAAATAAGGACACTATTTTTTAGAGCGCTCATTTCTATCTCTATGTCCTCCAATTCAAACAACAGGCAAGAGATAATATCACCATGCTGCACAACATTGAAAAATGGTTTACCCTCTGACAGCACAAAATAGATGGGCAGAGCAGAAGATCATCCCTGGTCAAGTCCAGAAGGAATGAGAAATTACCAAGTGTTATGCTACTTACCCAAAGATCCCTATATCAAGGTCAAAGGTAATGAGCACTGATGATCAGTTAGTTCCATGGTCCTTTTAGTGGGATCACCCTCTATCAGACAGAGGCTGGCAGAAAGTAATCCATAAATAGTGAAGCAGAACAAAGATGGGTGGTCTTTGTGGAGATAGATATACTCACTGGAGGGAAATGGAACTGATTTAAAATTATACTAACTATTGGCAGGCAGGCCAGTTAGGAGGAGGTTAAACACAACACACATCTCCAGCCCCCAGGAGGAAGCACGCTGCTTTGCTAGGAAGGATCTGCCAAGTTCTCCACTTCAAAGAGAGCTCCGAAGGGGTGCCGGCGAAAAGGAAGAATTTGGATGAACATGTGAAAATGCTTACATGGATCTAGGAGAAAAGATTGAACAAATTCACATGGACTAGAAAATTGCTTTGAGTACTATAAAAAGAAATTTGAGTAAAAAAAAAGGAAACTAATTTATTAAGAAATCAAGGTGATGAAGGCATGGCTTTGACCACTAGAGTGTTACTTGGCATGAGTTCCAACCCCCCATTCTGTAAATTTTCTGTGCTTGCTGAGTGATGATGGAAAAAATAAATCACAAGTAGGCCATGCCCATAAAATAGGTCTCTTTGCAAATATCTCTTCGGTTTTTCTCAGAGTTTTCTTTTTTTTTCCCCCTATAGCTTTACATGGCATAGTTTTGAAGGATTTGACAGCAAGCACATTCTGCCTATCTTTTATGGAAGAAGCTTTCCCCACAGGAATAAACTCATATTCATGTCTCTGAGTTGGCTTTTCTGAGCCTCCCTGCTCAGGTTATCTTCCTGCAAGCCTGACTTTGAGTGGGCTGTTTTGGGAACACCATGTATGAATCCTGTGTAGCAGAAAAGGTTGGTAGAATATGAACAGGATATGTTGCTAATTGGCTTCCAATTTAGTTAGTTCAGGTAAGAAAAGAGCTCTCCTCTTGGTAGAGAGCCTCTCTTTGACTTACAAATCTTGATCCTGTAGTCAGAGAATGAGGGAAAAAGAAAATCAATGGCAATGTTGGCCAATTAAATGTCAAACTAGAAAGGGTCCAACTCCAAGTAGGTACTCAATGAATTACTAAAAAAAAAAATAGTGGAATCATTTTTACTAGCATAATGGATATAAATGCATATTTTGAAGTAAAAAAATGCATATTTTGAAGTTAAAAAAATGCAGTGTCTTCTCATTGCATAGGCTTTTAAGAATTGACATGGAACACAGACACCATGGTTGGTTGAATGAGGTACATGTGCCTTCTACAGAGGTGGTCCCTGGCTAGAGGTGGCTAGTATAGCATAGGGTCAAAAAAATGACTTGTGCCAACTTTTCCTTAATTGAGAACAAGCAGATATCCTAGGGAATTGCCCTGAAAAGCATTCTTTAAACATTTTGGAAATGTACTAATATAAATAAGTACTAAATTACATGTACTATTACTGCTAATCTATGACCAAAAGATGTCTTTTCATTTCTTGCAAATATGAATAATTACACCTAACATCTCCAGGCGCTAAAAATGATATGCATTTGAATGATTCAGGATGCAAAACAACATTGATCTTTTTTAAATTCAGAGAGAAGAAAGATATGTGTTTACAAGAGGGTATGATTTCTGAAGTTATTTCCATTATATAGTTGGTGGAGTGAGCTGATGACATTTATACTTATTTATTCTCCCTTGAGATTTTAGAGTTTCTTTGAGCAGCATGGGCTCATTTTTTTTTTTTTTTTGGCAACAGATATTTTTAATATAGTCTTATCCAAGCTATTTGGAGAAAAGATCCTCTTACAAAGAAATACATTTTAAAACTTGTGTTGAAAAAAATTAATGTAAAGAAGGAAAATGAGTCACTAAGAAAAATTTTTTCTCTTAATTCATATTCTGGAATTGCTAGAGATGACCAAGTTTGCTTAACTGGAATTACTACACCTGTATCACTATTTTTATGCTTCCAGAAATCTGTTTTCTCTCTAATTTTGCATTGAAACATTTGCCTTAAATAATGTCTTTTAAGAGTTTATATGGTCTGGATGGCACCAAATCAAAGGTAATAATCCTTTTGTGCGTGACATTCTAGTCATTTCCATAGCAACCATATGGAGTAAGATGTCACAAAGAGGATTATGACTTCAGGTGAGGAATAAACAATAGGAACTAAATATCCCAAAGACAAAGATGCTGCTTAGGCATTAAGTACATGAGTAGGAAACAGACAAAATGGAACAGCAGTGTTTTCCAATCAAAAAATTCATTGCACTTGTAAGTTACTTGTCAGAAAGTGAAAGCAAAAGTCATTCAGTTGTGTCTGACTCTTTGCGACCACATGGACTATACAGTCCACGGAATTCTCCAGGCCAGAATACTGGAGTGCGTAGCCTTTCTCTTACTCCAGGGGATCTTACCAATCCAGGGACCAAACCCAGGTCTCCTGCATTGCAGGTAGACAGAAGGAATCCTCAAATGTGAGTTTGGGCAGATAGTGTCTTCTCATCAGGGGTGATAATGGCCCAACTCTCTGTCACCATTTAGATATTAGAGCTATTCTTATGTTATCAAAGGGCAGAAATACTTTGTGGGAAAACTACATTATCATGGGTACCTGTAACTTGCCATTTTTTGGTTTTCTTCAAAAATGCTCCCATTTCTTCCGGTCCAAAGAAGTTTACATTGCCTCTAAAGATCAGCTCTCATTCAATGGAGACTTCTAGCACCCTAAATCACAGGATATCCTTAGAAACTTTCCAAGTTCGGAGGGAGTTTTTTGGGTAAAGACTATCAACAGTATTTGGAATCAGAAAAATCTTGAACTGTGGACATATATTCTACAGTGGAAGGTAAACTTTCTGGGATGCAAGATCATTTTCTTCACCATTTACCCAGAAATGGTAACAGTCTTGGGCACAAGAAAGTATATAAGCTGAACATAGCAATGGATACCTTGAGAGCAAAGGTGGAAATGCTTATTATGTAACTTAGTATGTTTCACCCTGAAGTTAAGATTCCAACCACAAGGAATACAAACTTAATTGATCCTTTGCCAGAAGAAGCTGCCATTCCTGGTTGTTGCTAGTAGAGATCATGGATCTTGCCTTTACTTACATTTCCAGGGAAGTATTGATACAAGAGCCTGGCTTCTGTGGAGAAGATTGTCCTGGTCATGGAGAGCTGAAGCTAGGGAGGCAGGCAGAGACCAAGCCATCCTGGAAGTTATCATAAGCACTGGCTTTGCCTCTAGCCATTTCAAGTTAAAGCTTTGCTCTTTCTTCACAGCTAACTTAATGCTACACCTTTCTGTTAACCTGATATCTTCCCAAGTAAGTTCACTCAAATGAAAATGTTCTTATAAAGAGATGATGGAGAAAGAAGTATGTAACCATACACGTGGATAAACCTTAACTTTATTGAGTTATACATCTAAGAATGAAACCATACAAACACTGGATGAAAATATGAGTGAATTCCTCTTTAAATTTGGGTAGGAAAAGGCTTTTTAACTATGTCTTAAAATCCAGAGGTAATGAAAGATTGATAAATTTGATGACATAATTAAAATATTTCACATGGCAAAAATATCTCATAAACAACATCAAAAGACAGCTAATAAACTAGGAGATGATATTTTAACATATATCACAGACAAAGGTCGAATATCCTTAATACGTAAGGAACCCTTAAAAACCGAGAGACAAAGGATCAAAAACACAATAGAAACATGGGGAAAGAGTCAAAGAAAAACTTCATAAAATAAACATATAATATGTTTAGAGTTTAATTCAGTTTTTAAATTTGTTATAGGTATGGGTTAGCAATTCTGTAACTGCTTTATGTGTTTATTAGGACTGAATAAGTAAGTACAATAAATACGGATAATGGGGACCAGGTTTTTCAATAGTAGAGAAAAATATAAACAAGGAAGACACAATGAATCTATAGTGGCGAATTGGAATTTATCAACCATCTATTATCAGCTAGGCAGACAGATGGATGTAGAAATGTAGGTGTTTGTGTTTATGTGTGGCTTTATGCACATACATATATTTCCTAGGTCATTCTGGCTAGAGGTCCTAGAAGCAATGGTTTTCCAGTATTGATAGCATATCTTGGGTCTAGATTTTGTTTCTAAACATCATTTTCTAACAAAATGGAACAGGGTTCCTTGCAGACATAGCTGACTCCAGACTTGCTCCGAGAAATTCAAAAGGAGCTGGTGTCTGCGTGTCTATATGAACTACTACCACCACCACATCACTAACACCAGAATGATTAAATCAACATGCTCATATCAATATTAATCACCTGGCTAAGTGTTGCTTATCAGGTTTATCCACTATAAAAGTGATTCTTCTAGCAATTTTTCCATACTATACTCTTCAGAAGGAAATTACAATGCATATATCCCACATTTAAGGAAACAAATTTTAATGGGTTCAGAATTATGAATGAATTTCTGTATATTTAATCAGCTTCTTTTTTGGTTGATATAAAGAGGGTTTTCAAGTTTTAGCTTCTACAAAAAACTTTGCAATGCATTCTAAACTAGTATATTGATTTCATCATGTGTTCTGACTATCTCTTTAGGGTAAAAAGCAAGAAGTGAAATTGCTGGGTCAAAGAATATGTACAGCAAGTCTTTTGATATATAGGCAAAACAGATCTCCAGAATATCTGGGGCAGCTCCTAGAACCACCAGCCTATAACAGTGAGAATGTGCTGTTCCCTTGGACTACTTGTGCGTCGCCAAGGGGAGAGAGTGTGGTCTAAGATGATGTTGGAATGGTGGGCAGAGGACCAGCTTGGCAGGGTGTGCAGAATTCACCTTCTATTCCTGATGTCACAGAGGCCCTGAAGCTAGTTCACAGGGGAGAGGCTGATCAGATTCATGTGATGGGAACCATGTTTGAGTTCTCAAAATGGTCCATGAGATTACGACCAACAGTGTCTCTTTCAACCTTGACTCAAGATCTTCTGCATAAAAAGATGATATGATAGATGACCTGTCATTCTTTCTTATGCCAATCTAACTTGCCATCAGGGAGGAAATGAGAGTTGGGAACTGAAAGGAGAAGAGGGAAGGCCAGATGACTTATTGGGGGTTGGGGTGGGTGCCGGGCGGCAGAATGGAGAGGGCAGAGAATGAGAAGAACCGCCCGCTGCTGACGGCTTTCTGCATGACTCTGCTAATGAACTTGGCCTTGCCTGCTGTACACAATGTGCTGCATTGTGTACAATGAAGGGCAACGGAGAAGAGAAAGCAATGACTCCCTGACAGCTGACAGTCTTCTGCTGGTTTTGAATCCTGGCAGCAAATACATTACCCAGGATAAGAAGGGAAGGAGGAAGCATAGGAGAGAGCTAGCTGTTCAGAGATGGCTCTTTGGGAAGGACTCGGCTCAGTTCAGTTGTTTAGTCATGTGCAACTCTTTGCGACCCCGTGGACTGCAGCACGCCAGTCTTCCCTGTCCATCACCAACTCCTGGATCTCACTCAAACTCATATCCATAGAGTCGGCGATGCCATCCAACCATCTCATCCTCTGTCATCCCCTTCTCCTCCTTCCCTCAATCTTTCTTAGCATCAGAGTCTTTTCCAATGAGTCAGTTCTTCATATCAGATGGCCAAAATATTGGAGTTTCAGCTTTAGCACCAGTCCTTCCAAGGAATATTCAGGACTGCTCTCTTTTGGGATGGACTGGCTGGATCTCCTTGCAGTCCAAGGGACTCTCAAGAGTCTTCTCCAATACCACAGTTCAAAAGCATCAGTTCTTTGGCACTGAACTTTCTTTATAGTCTAACTTTCATATCCATACGTGACTACTAGAAAAACCATAGCTTTGAGTAGACAGACCTTTGTTGGCAAAGTAACATCTCTGCTTTTTAATACGCTTTCTAGGTTGTTCATGGCTTTCCTTCCAAGGAGTAAGCGTCTTTTAATTTCATGGCTGCAGTCACCATCTGCAGTGATTTTAGAGCCCCCCAAAATAAAATCTCTCACTGTTTCCATTGTTTCCCCATCTATTTGTCATGAAACCAGATGCCATTATCTTTGTTTTTTGAATGTTGAGTTTTAAGCAAGCTTTTTTATTCTCCTCTTTCACTTTCATCAAGAGGCTCTCTAGTTCTTTGCTTTCTGCCATAAAGGTGGTGTCATCTGCATATCTGAGGTTATTGATATTTCTCCTGGCAATCTTGATTTGTCTTTTGGTGTGACTTAGTAATTCTTCATGCAAAGATGGTTATTACACTTGGGATGACAAAGGGCAAATATAAAGTTGCAGAATCTCCTAAATCTTAATAGCTTTTCAAAAAAAAATGAGGATTAATGAGAATTATAGGAACAATATGAAAAAGAAAAGTAAAAGTGAAGTCACTGAGCCATGTCCAACTCACTGTGACCCTATGGACTTTTGCCCACCAGGCTCCTCCATTCATGGGACTTTCCAGACAAGAATAATGGAGTGGGTTGCCATTTCCTTCTCCAGGGGATCTTCCTGACCCAGGATTTGAACTCAGATCTCCCACATTTCAGGCAGACTCTTTACCATCTGAGCCACCAGGGAATCCCTAGGAACAGTATATGAGCTACTAAACAGACCCACCAGAAAAATTTTACATGTTTAGGGAAGAGTTAGAAGGGACCAATAAATAAGTTCAAGAACAAAACACTGAGACTTCTTGCATTTTTTTTTCTCTCTAAAAGGTCTTACCATTGATTGGGATATATGAGCATCAATGCTCTTTAAGCATCTCAGGAATAACCAGATGGCCCATCCATCTTAGGGCCTAAAGAGATTGAGAATTAATCTTTAATTACTTATTTATAATTTATAATTGCACAGATAGGGGCCTCTCATCCCACTAGAGTCATTTTCTCTGTGGGATTAAGCTGTGCCATTTGGAAGGCACAATGATTCTTTCAGTTCTTAGAGTATTTTAAACTGGTATGCCAGAGTACCATATCCTCAAGATCACAATTATTAGCCAACATTCACATGAAATCACTAAACAGACTGGTCTTGATGGTCTCCTGTTTTAAGAATGATTAAATCATCTTACCAACTGAATCCTGCAAAACTGACAGTCAGCATCTTTTGTCTACTAAGAGTGCTGGCAAGACTGGATCAGAAGTTGTTTTTTTCTTGTTTCCACCCCCTCCCAACTCAGTCATCTCACCATATAGGTTTGGCTTCATGAACTAAAACAAGCATACAAGCAAATAAAACCCTCAATATATTTTTCTTCAGTTGTATTATTTGTAACCAGAGTATTTTATCAGGTATTGTGATCTATAGAAACTCAACTTTGATGTGCATGATACATCTCAGTCTTTTGGTGTGACTTAGTAATTCTTCATGCAAAGATGGTTATTACACTTGGGATGACAAAGGGCAAATATAAAGTTGCAGAATCTCCTAAATCTTAATAGCTTTTCAAAAAAAAATGAGGATTAATGAGAATTATAGGAACAATATGAAAAAGAAAAGTAAAAGTGAAGTCACTGAGCCATGTCCAACTCACTGTGACCCTATGGACTTTTGCCCACCAGGCTCCTCCATTCATGGGACTTTCCAGACAAGAATAATGGAGTGGGTTGCCATTTCCTTCTCCAGGGGATCTTCCTGACCCAGGATTTGAACTCAGATCTCCCACATTTCAGGCAGACTCTTTACCATCTGAGCCACCAGGGAATCCCTAGGAACAGTATATGAGCTACTAAACAGACCCACCAGAAAAATTTTACATGTTTAGGGAAGAGTTAGAAGGGACCAATAAATAAGTTCAAGAACAAAACACTGAGACTTCTTGCATTTTTTTTTCTCTCTAAAAGGTCTTACCATTGATTGGGATATATGAGCATCAATGCTCTTTAAGCATCTCAGGAATAACCAGATGGCCCATCCATCTTAGGGCCTAAAGAGATTGAGAATTAATCTTTAATTACTTATTTATAATTTATAATTGCACAGATAGGGGCCTCTCATCCCACTAGAGTCATTTTCTCTGTGGGATTAAGCTGTGCCATTTGGAAGGCACAATGATTCTTTCAGTTCTTAGAGTATTTTAAACTGGTATGCCAGAGTACCATATCCTCAAGATCACAATTATTAGCCAACATTCACATGAAATCACTAAACAGACTGGTCTTGATGGTCTCCTGTTTTAAGAATGATTAAATCATCTTACCAACTGAATCCTGCAAAACTGACAGTCAGCATCTTTTGTCTACTAAGAGTGCTGGCAAGACTGGATCAGAAGTTGTTTTTTTCTTGTTTCCACCCCCTCCCAATCAGTCATCTCACCATATAGGTTTGGCTTCATGAACTAAAACAAGCATACAAGCAAATAAAACCCTCAATATATTTCTCTTCAGTTGTATTATTTGTAACCAGAGTATTTTATCAGGTATTGTGATCTATAGAAACTCAACTTTGATGTGCATGATACATCTCTGTAACAAGGCATGCAAAAACAGTTAGGAGATGGGTAAAAAAGGAGTAGAAATGATCTTAGCAGCAAAAAACTCTGAGCATGGACTACCTTCCCAACACCTTTATTTCTAAAGCAAGTGGGTTTAATGAACATTTACAAGAAAATAGCCAAAGCGGCAAGGATAAAGTCTTGCCAGTATGCTGGGCTAGATCCCTTCTCAGGGTTTTGTATCCTTTTCTGGTTACTCAGAAAGAATCTAGGATGAAGAATAAAACAATAGATTCTAAGACGGCAGAATTTCAAGGCTGAACTGAGTGTCAAGGCAATCTAATTTCCTTATTTTAAAGATGAGAATGATCAAGTCCATTGACCTTGGTAACTCTCAATTCACACACTGAGCTATTGGCTTACTCATTTAGCGGGCGTTTTTTGCCCATTAGTTGAGTTTATATTCTGAGTATTGCTGAATTTTAGGCATATAAAAGATATTGTCAAGTAAACTACCTTGCTTCCCTGATAGCTCAGTTGGTAAAGAATCCACCTGCAATGCGGGAGACCATGGTTTGATTCCTGGGTCAGGAAGATCTGCGTGAGAAGGGATAGGCTACCCACTCCAGTATTCTTGGGCTTCCCCTGATAGCTCAGCTGGTAAAGAATCCACCTGCAATGCAGGAGACCTGGGTTCAGTTCTTGGGTTGGGAAGATCT
>SJYC01033462.1:0-72369 GCA_006408675.1 Madoqua kirkii | reverse complement strand
ACACACTGCTTTCTCTTAAAGGCTATGAAGACACAATGTTGCTTAATTTTAAGTAGGAAAGGCTAAGTGACAATGATCATTGACAAAGATGAGAAATGTTCCGAGGAAAATGTTGACCATTTGTTTTTATCACCATAGAGATGCAAATAAAACAAATGGTTCCACGTTACAGTAGAATAAAGTTTAGTTAAAAATAAGAAACAACTTCTCAGATGCCATGGTGACTAAACCCTGAAATTATCAAGGAAGTATGTTGATAATATAGAATGAAATAGATATTCCTCTTCTTCAACTCTAGTTTTCTTCTAAATAATTCTTTTTGTTTCTTGTGAGGTCTTGTTTCAAACTATTAATTCCAATGACTTGGGCTGCAAAGTTGTTTTTGGTATAAAGTGCATCACTGCTGTTCTCTCTGAGATACTAAGTTCATAAAAAATTAATTGTGACTTTTTTTTTTACAACATATGGCTGCATACAAATAGTTCATAAAACATGACAGGGATGGGATTCTGTAAAGTTGGCTTAAATAAATTCAGAATTTAACTTTTAATTTTTTATCACTGATTTTATGTTAAAATATGGAAGACAAGTAACCATGGAAATCACTTGGTTTCTGCAGCTAATAATAGCCTGTAACAATAACTTCCAAGGGCCAATTTCTCAGTTTGCACAGGATGCTTATAATTTCATGCAAGCATCTCAAGCAACCATATTTTACAATAGTTAAAAGAGAAAGAAACTCAGAAGATAATGAATATGGCCCAGTGTCCAAGGTAATAACTCTCAGGATAAAGTCTGCAACTGGAGAGAGATTGACCACAAGGCTGGTGGACCACAAGGCTGAGTTCCACGGCCGCTCACTCACCTGGCCCCTGCAAGGCTCTGGGAGGTGCCCCAGAAATGTGTCTATAAGATAGAGTGACTGAGTGTTCTGGTTGTGGAGACTAATGGGTTGTTGGGGAGACTGGGTTTTCAGTGCTAAACCTGGGGCTGTCCTGGGCAAGCTGGGATGCTTGGTCACACTATTATAAAGTGTCTTAGGTTTGTAAAAAAAATTTAAAATGCGATGCTATGATTCCAATAGATTAAGACAGATGCCTTTTCCCACTCGTATTACCTTCTCATCTGTGATAGCTCCCCTTCTGTTAGCGGTATTCCATTGTACTTTAGGGGTCTAGCTAAGGGGACATTATGTTGTGATTCATATATTTATGTGGATGGTTGGTTCTGTGATCAGTTAAAAGTTTGCCAGAGTTTCCGGATTAGGAATGGCTGCCAGGGCTGCTCCTGTGCCCACCTGGCCAACCTACTTAGCACTGTAATGTGATATTACTGAGGTGGAGATCCAGCGGTGACATAAATATGCCCTAATAGCATCCTGCACTGAAATGTGTGGGAAGTGGAGAGAAAACAAAATGTGAAATGTACAATTGTGAAGCTCTCCTACAAAAAATTCTTCCAAATCTCACAGTTCTTATAGGAAAGAAACTTGAAGAACTTCTCCCAAATTTAACTCCAGTGCTAAATGTGTCTATGCTGCTACCAAGGACAGGTTATGACGTTGGATGCTCTCATAGCAATGGGAACCATCACCACCAGCTTCTGATCAGTCATTCTGGAAGATGGAGTCACCTTTCCACTTCATTAAAAAAAAAAGATTATTTATCATATCAAAAGGTGATCAAAGACTTCATAACCAAAATGCATATTGGAGAAAGAGTAATACTGAGGTATTTTTGTGGTGGTTGTTTTTCCGTCGCTAAGTTGTGTCCAACTCTGCAATCCCATGGACTGCAGCACGTCAGGCTCCCCTGTCCTTTGACATCTCCTGGAGTTGACTCATGTTCTGCGCACTGAGTCATTAATGCTGTTTAATCATCTCATCCTCTGCGGCCCCCTTCTCCTTTTGCCTTCAGTCTTTCCTAGCATCAGGATATTTTCCAGTGTGTCTGCTCTTCACATCAGGTGGCCAAAGTATTGGAGCTTCAGCTTCAGCATCAGCTCTTTCAGTGAAAATTCAGGGTTGATTTCCTTTAATAATGACCAGTTTGATCTCCTTGCAGTCCAAAGGACTCACAAGAGTATTCTCCAGCACCAGAATTCAAAAGCATCGATTATTCCACGCTCAGCCTTCTTTACAGTCCAACTCTCACATCCATACATGACTACTGGAAAGATCATAGCTTTGACTATACAGACCTTTGCCAGCAAAGTGATGTCTCTGCTTTTTAATATGCTGTCTAGTTTTGTCATAGCTTTCCTTCTAAGGAGCAAGCATCTTCTAAATAATTTCATGGCTACAGTCACCATCTGCAGTAATATTGGAGCCCAAGAAAATTAAATCTTCACTGCTTCTACTTTTTCCCCTTCTACTTGCCATGAAGTGATGGGACTGGATGACATGATCTTAGTTTTAATGTTGAGTTTTAAGCCTGCCTTTTCACAGCTATTAATAAATATACATATGCTATTTTTCTGGATTTTTTGTTTTGTAAAATTTGTTATTTCCTATGATTTCTCATGCTCAAAAGAGACTTTCTTTTAAGTGGACTTTGTTTTTGTAATTTTGTTTCATTCTTATAAAGGGCCTACCAAATTTAAGTTTTAGGCCCCACAAAATTTGCAGCCAATCCTGGATGAGTGTAAAGTCTCAGGTGTTATGGATTCTGCAGGCTGTCCCCTTTCTGCGGCCTCTCCTGGGCATACTCTCTTTACATGGTTAAAATTTGTCTCTCTGATGAGTATTGTTGGAATATCTATCTCTACTGAAAGGCAGAGGGAGGGAAAGTCTGAAGAAAAGTATGTTATGGATGTGATTATAGACATGTTACATGCAATCCAAATAAGAATAGCAAATCTCTTATAGAAATTGACTGGTGGAATAAGCCTAGGCATAGACTGAACTTGTGGGCAACTCAGATGCAGGTGCTGAAGCATCCTTTAGGTCCTATCCTTCTCCCTGGGGAGTGTGGTCTTCACCATTTGATAAACTGTTAGCAGGTTGTATTACAATACTACTTAAAAGATAAATTTAGCAGTGCTGTACGGCTTGCAGGATTTGGAAGGAATGATGCTAAAGCTGAAACTCCAGTACTTTGGCCATGTCATGTGAAGAGTTGACTCATTGGAAAAGACTCTGATGCTGGGAGGGATTGGGGGCAGGAGGAGAAGGGGACGACAGAGGATTAGATGGCTGGATGGCATCACTGACTCGATGGACCTGAGTCTAAGTGAACTCTGGGAGTTGGTGATGGACAGGGAGGCCTGGCGTGCTGCGATTCATGGGGGTGGCAAAGAGTTGGACACGACTGAGCAACTGAACTGAACTGAACCGAACCAGACACTGAACCCCAGTCACAGCAGTGAAAGTGCTGAATCCTAACCACTAGACTGTCCGGGAGCTCTTGCTACTTTTTAAAATAAAGAAAATGGTCCCAGAGTTAACTTCCAGGAGACAACTACTTTGTGCAACATTGAAACTGAGCAGGACACTGTGGTCTTTAGCCCCCGCCATGCTCTCTGCCTTTTTTCAATGGAAAAAACTTCAGCCAAAGAAAGAGTTTAATCAGAGAAGTGAGAAAATGCAGAAACCAAGGGAAACAGTCAACAAAGACCAGATAATAATAAAGTCATTAAGCAAAGTCAAGGACCTCTTCAAAAGCCATAGCCTCTGAACTGTCTTATAGACTGAAACCCCCGCCAGGTGGAGAAGTTAACTGGAGTCCTGACATAAGCTCCCACAGTGCCAAGAACTGGCCTCAAGAAATGGAACGTCAGATCACTGATGACAGATATCAAGGTGACTGGCAGAGCTGATGGTGCTTGTTGCTACACGTGGCCCTCCATGTATAAAAGCTCTTGCCCACTGATCGTCAGCTGGAGGAGTTCGACTCTGGACAGGCGTCCACCCTCTGCCCCACCCCTGCCCCCATGGTTGCCAGCATCCAAAATGGCAGTGAGTAGCCCAACCCACTTTCAGTTACAACATCACACTCCTTATTGCTGGATGCTGCTTTCTTCATTTTCATTGCCAACTAATTGATCCCATCACAACTTCTCTCTTCGGCTAGTTTGAGGTTGGGCTTCCCATTTCCAACCTGCCTGCCAAAATATGTCTCCTTTCACACAGCCTGGAGGTTACCTACTGCACTGGTATGCTGCTTCTTTTTTTCCTCTTGGGGTTATGAACTGATAGGGTTGAATATTGTATGGATATACCAAACATACAAATTATTGAAAGTAGCACTGTTGGTGGCAATATTCCGAGGGGTAACCTTTCTAAGTGATTTTTTTTGAAAGTGTTATTTTGACAAGCATGGATCTTCAAATATGGACTCACCACATTTTATCTCTTATTTTACATTTCACACTGCATTTAAAAATATAAGTTTCCATATTTCCATAACAGATGCTGGGGAAGTTTTTGATCCACAACTTTCAGAAGCGAATGTCATTTATGTTAGATCCTCATTTCTTCCTACTTTATAAAACTGTCATTTTTTTCTATTAATTATATTGTGTGTGATATAATGGAACCATCCATTCAGTAACATTAGACATAGGAATTCCATCCATTCAATAACATTAGACATGAAAATAATATCTACTTGAAAGATCATGGTAATCTATCTATTTATATCAAGTCTTTTTCTGTATTGACTAAGAAGATAGTGAATGAAGTTGCTGAGATGTGTGTGTGTAATGCTCTGCAGAGTCATCCTTGTCAACTTAGTAAATAAGCCCACACTGAAAAGAGTTTTTCTACTGGAGGAAAATCTTCAGGTGTGGACTACTGCAATACTTCAAAGTTTAATCAAACTGGCCCCTTTGGGAATGGGATGGAGGCTGGGAGTGAGGTTGAGATGATCGGGGAGATGTATACCATATGGTGTGGGCTTCTGAGATGGCGCTAGTGGTAAAGAACCCACCTGCCAATGCAGGAGACTTAAGAGACTGGGTTTGATTCCTGGGTTGGAAAGACCCCCTGGAGGATGAAATGGCAACCCATGCCAGTATTCTTGTCTGGAGAATACCTGTTAGAGGAGCCTGGCAGGCTATAGTCCACAGGGTCCCGAAGAGTTGTATACAACTGAAACAATTTAGCATGCATGCGTGGCATACCATATGGCATTTAAATAGGAGAAGGAGTGTTTCCTGGGAGATAATAGCAGCCACTTTATCTTTGCCTATTATACCATCCAGCATCATCTCAGGGACTTAGAACCACAAAAGGTGATTTTTAACGCTTACATTACGTCCATAGGTTAGTTTGGGACTCTGTTCATTGTAATTAACCTGGGATTATAACTCAGGAGAAGCTGGCATGAGCACTGAAAGAGTGAATGTACGCCCTACAAGTCTCACACTAGCAACCAGGCTGGCCAGCCTGGATGTGGGCATGGCCACATCCTCTTATAACTGATTGCTGGAATTACCATTCACGTGACCCCACTTAAATACACAAGGGCCAGACAGAGCTATTTTATGGACAGAATGAATGGTTTTCACTTGGGAAATATTTTAACCTTTCTTGTTTTTATTTCTGCCTCTTTCCAGCTGAACACCATTTTAACAGGTGTTTATTTAGTTACTACTATGTGCCCATTGCTGTGCTAAATGCTAGGAGACAAGATATGAACCAATTCTTGATTCCCAAGATTGAGGGCACAGTGAGGGGAAAAGTAGATTTATAAAAGATTAGAGAAGTCGCTTAGTAAATTCCACAGATGTTGAGATGTTCTGACGTTTCTATAATCTTGGTATATGTCATGTTTCCTATCTTAATCAATAGGGGTTGTTGAAGACCATCATCAGGAGTTTTCTGCTGCTTATATGCCATTACTCTGTCCTGGGCTTCAGTGCTGAGAAAAGTTTGGGTCTATCTATTTTTCCAGATATAGACACTGAAAACCTGAAACCCACTAGGAATAGCCAATGTACAAAAATTCTTCTCTGAGGTACAAAAGAGGATTGATTTTTAGTTATTTTGCTGTAACACACCCCACAATTTTATTAGTGATAACAATAAGCTTATTATCAATAATTGTGCTGATTATTTTTCATGCTTATCTTTAAGATTCTATGTAATTCTATGATGCTGTTATTGTTAGGAATAATTAACCACAACTACAAATACATTGCAACCTGTGGGGTTTTTTTGTCATGTTGCTTCCTTAGGAAAGAAACACTAGACAATTCCACTTGAAGAATCCCAGATTCAGAGAATGTGGCTTGACCAAGCTAACCTAATCTATTATATCTTTCAAATTGGGCTTCCCTGTTGGCTAAGTTGGTAAAGAATCCACCTGCAATGCAGGAAACCTGGGTTTGACCCCTGGGTTAGGAAGATCCCCTGGAGAAGGGAAAGGCTACCCACTCCAGTATGCTGGCCTGGAGAATCCCATGGACTACAGACAGAGACATGAATTAAATATTTGATTAGTTTTATTTCTTTTATCATCTACTAACCTACTTTATTTGGATTTTGAAAAGTTAGGAACTTGTCTGTAGACTCATCCATTAAATAAAGGGCACAGCTAAGGTTTTAGAACATCTGGTCAAAAGACTGAAACTTCCTCTCATGATGACTCGTATTTTTATCTGGTACCCTCAGTTTGTCTGCATAATTTTCCCCCACAAATTGGTATTTAAACCTCAAAACCTTTAGCTAACTACATCTGTCATTGATATTTTATTGTTTAATTTTCTTTTTATGGAGCCAAATTACATCTCCCCCACATACAGCCGGCGCTTTACATGTCTAATTTGTCGACATGTTCTATAATGATAATTTCATTGATTTAGAAAGTGACATTATGAGCAACATATGTTCAGTTTAGCAGTAGACCTTGTTATGGCAATCAATTTTTTTCCCCTCCAGAACTCAACTAGTTTCCACATTTAGAGGCGGCAAAGTAATTTAACCAGTTCATGTTCTTATGATTTTTTAAGAAAGAGAAAGAAGGCTACTTGTGGCAAGTTTTCCTGAAAGCGGCAGTTCTCACATTATGCAGTTTGCCACGTGTACATATTATCACTGTACACCAGAGGCAGGCAAAAAGAAATAAAGAAGCAAAAGCACCTAATGAAACAGAAAATAACAGAGAAGGAATGTCTTCCAAAATTCCTTTAACTTTCTCCTCTCTCTCCGACTCACCACGTAAGCTTAAATCAACAGCTCTTCAAGTATCAGCTGAGAATCCCCAGCACATCAGGCACCGTGCCAAGCTCTGGACTTTTCCGGTGTTTTCTAGCCCCCATGATCATGCTTGTATTTTTTTCCCTCTCCCTCTACTTAAACAAAAACATTCTTCTCATACTTCAAAATCCAACTCAAAGGTCACCTCTACGCAGAGGCTCCCCTCAGCCCTCTTTTCCAATCCATGAGCATTATGCCATGGCTGAAAGTGAAAGTGGCTCAGTCTTGTCCGGCTCTTTGCAACCCCATGGATTATACAGTCCATGGAATTCTCCAGCCAGAGTCCCAAAGTGGGCAGCCTTTTGCTACTCCAGCGGATCTTCCCAATCCAGGGATCGAACCAAGGTCTCCCAGATTGTGGGTGGATTCTTTACAGCTGAGCCACAAGGGAAGACCGAGTATACTGGAGTAGGTAGCTTATCCCTTCTCCAGCAGATCTTCCTAACCTAGGAATCAAACTGTGGTCTTCTGCATTGCAGGCAGATTCTTTACCAACTGAGCTCTGTCATCACTACCTGTCCTTAGTGTGTGAGACCTCCTCTTCCCTCCACTGTAAACAACTTGGAGAGGGAGGCTGTTTCTCATATAGTGTCCCCTAGCAGCTCAGTGCCTGGCTTATCATAGTGCTTGATAAAAATGAATTGGAATACACAGAAGATATTTTCTATTTGACCAGGTTATTGTATACCATAAAGGAATCTTTAAGATGGCACCCCGTTTTTCTTTATCAAGCCTTCGAGGGCAGGTATTTTGTGTTGTTGCCAGTGAGGATTTGTAGAGTCACCTTGGACTTTAGTTCACTATCAATATGGAGTGGTTTAGAAACAGTGTGAGGAGTATTGGGAAGAAGGTACGAACGTCTCTAAGAATGTTAGGATGGGTGGTTGCATAAAAAAAGAAAAGTAACACAGGATGATGGAAGCACACTGATTTAACCATTACAGGGGCCTTAGTTTTGCCTGAAAGTAATATTTAGGATTTAGCTTATAATGGAGGTAAATCCCCTATAGCATCTGTGTCTACGATACTATGCAGTTATGAGAGTGAAAAGATCATTATTCTTAAAAAAATTTTTTAACAGTGATACCTTAATGATAAAAGATTAAACTGTGTTTTGTACAGGATGCTTATGAAGGTAGGAAGATAGGGACATGCTTTCGAGATGTGTTTTTCAAAAATAAACATTATTGCAGAAAATTTTGTTCTACATTCATAACCAAGATGGAGTATATGCTAAGTACAGTCAAACACTCAGTCACTGTGTCTATGAAACAGACGTAAGAAGACTGACAAGTGGGGAAACAGTCCAGCTAAACTTGATGGGACTTGATCCACAATAGGGCAGTGAGTCCCCTGGGTTTTCTTCATGCCTCACATACCCCCAACTGGGGACTGCAGAAACTGACAACCCTGAAACTACAATGGGAGCAAACAAAAAATGTCAGGAGAAAAGCTGAAGAAAACTCTTTTCTAACCAAAAGACCAAGAAAGGGACTAATCAGCAAGACAGAAAATGTGTAGACAATGACCAAACAAAGTGGGAAAAAACTCACTGTCCCACTCTCAGCCCTGGACACCAACTCCGTACTTTCCTCCTTGAGGAATTATTGCATGCGGAGTACTGAAGGCGTACACTAGGCAACGGGAATAGTTTATTCACTTAATGGTTATAGCATCCTGCCAGGGGAGTCATCATCACATCCGGCATGGACCACACAGGGATGGCAAACACTGCTCACAGAGGCTGTGTGATTGGCCCAAGCTGGAAAGTTCATAAGTGGAAGAAATGGAGCCAGAGAACAGGACCATCTGTCTCTAATCCCGCACTTGTCCCATTTCAACACTCTGTCTTAATACTGTACCCAAGGTGGGAACACAAATGACTGGAGGTGAAATTTATTACAAGCACTTTGGGATTTTCTCTGGCAGTCTGAGAAGGCCCACCAACAGTGGAGATACATCCCAAAGATGACAAAGAAAGAAATCTTTTTTTGTGTTCA
Source organism: Madoqua kirkii (assembly GCA_006408675.1). Classification (NCBI taxonomy): domain Eukaryota; kingdom Metazoa; phylum Chordata; class Mammalia; order Artiodactyla; family Bovidae; genus Madoqua; species Madoqua kirkii. The sequence continues at coordinate 63,171 of SJYC01033462.1, read as the reverse complement.
TCCTTCACTCCTGTATTGCTGTGGACTATTTAATAGCTGCGACATTTCACCCCTGGTGACGTAATCGATCACTTTGATTCAGTTTGTTTATCACCCTGTCAAACAGGACAAGGCCTCTATCCTCCTCTGATAGAAAGAATATACTATATAAATGTAAGCACCTACAAATATATTATTATTATTATTCTTGTTAGTGTCAGTTCATTAGGGTCACTTTTCAATCATATCCAGAAACAAACAAAAAAAATGATTTTTCAGTAATACAGAAAGAAAGATACCCTTAGGGAAATTATAGTCAATAATTAAGCTAGGAATTGGAATTCTGGTAAAAGCAGAAAGAAATCCAAGACTAATCTACACAAAATACACAAGTTAGGCCTGAAGTTGAACATGTTTCCCAAACAGCAGAAAACAGAGGTTGCCAACTAGTTCTACTAACCAGGATTAAATGTTTTAAGTAGAACTGCCATCTTGTACATCTTAGAATTACATTAAAAATCATACTCCTTTCAGAGCTTTCTGAATGTATATCAAGATCATTATCATTTATAAATATCCCAATAGACTCAGTGATTAAGTCAACTCTATGTGGCCATTTGGAGTCATCTATATAGACACTTATGGGCTAGAAATATTTACAGGAGGCAAGGATTTTAGAGAAAGATATGAACAATTAGTACATTTTCAGTATGAACACCATGCCTATATCATTTTCAGTATGAACACCATGCTATCACTGATAAAATCCACATAATTAAGGTTGTAGTGTGACCTTGGACTTTTGAAGCACACAAGAGTTAATCTATGCTTCAACTATAAATTTAACCTTTAGTTCAGGCGACTGAAGTCAAAAGAGGTGAAATGACTCTTCCCAATTTGTACACCTTGGAAGAGACGGCCTTGGGAATAAAAGCACGTCAGGATTACTATCCAGACATTATTTTTGTTTTTGATTTATTTTCATTCAAAATAAAAGGAATAGAACTTTTGGTGAAAATGCAGAGAGATGAGGTGATTTACAGTAGTTGGAAAGTTCAAGGATGGGGCCTTGATTTTTCTGCAGTTCTAAGTCAGCCATCCTGAGGCTGGGTTTGAGACACAAGTGGGAGGAACACAGATATTCATCTGCTGAATCTATCAACGCACTGATTCTACATTGCTTTAACAGATTGATAGCTAATATTCCTAGCCCTTTAAAAATCAAATAGCATGCTTACTTTAAAAGGAAAAGACAATCCTCAGTCTTCCCACTACCCTTCCGATGGTATTTAGAGCAATTTTCCGACCAAGATGTGAAGAGTACTGCCAATAGGATGTGATTTATGTAAATATAACAAAACATTTTGAAATGCATTGGCTGTTTGTCAAGAATGTACTACTGCTTTTAATTTTTGCCTCCTTTAGAACGCTCTCTCTCTCTCTTCCTCCCAGAAAGACATGCTGGTGCAGTATTCTTTTATCCTCCCTAGTGTTGCTAATTCACTTTTTCAGGTTAGAAATCAGGTTCTGGGTTTTAAAAAAAGAAGGGACAGCAAAAGATGTAGAAGTACATTAGATGGTTTAGGTAAGCTTCAAAGAAAGCCTCACATTTCAAGGTAAAAGCTAATCGGTGAACTGCTTGGAATTTCTAGAAGAACTTCCAGCAGCTCAAACGCTATTCAAATGACAGTGAACTAAGAACTGAAAACACTCTCGCACAAACGCGGTCTTTGCTGGTCCCTGGCTGTGTCTCCCTCTGTAACTGGACCTGTTTGAGTAGCCACTGAGAATTCCCTTTCTAGGATGCTGGGGACATAGCTTAGAAGATCTTTTAGACCAGAATCTCGCTTACTTCAGCTTATCGAAAGTCAAGAAATGTTTGATCCTTTTTTTCCCTGAGACAGTATCTTCATTTTTGTATACGTATTATGGAATGTTTCTTATTGTAACCACTCTAAGAACAGCCATCCGGAGGAAAGCACAGACCCAGCCCAAGGTCATATTAAACAGAAAAAAAGAGAAAAATTCAGGGAATATTTAGTACTTTCAATTGGTGACAGCTGGGTCTAAAATCTTGTTCCTTACAGATATCACTAAATCAAATCCGGAGAAAAGATAAAATCCTTGAATAGCACAGAGCATAATGATTTATGACAAAGAAATCGATTTTGCAGCTGAGACGATAGCATTTCCTCTGAGAAAAATAAAAATCAGATTAACATCAGGATCCAACATCAAGGAAGAGAAGTATTGTTTCCTTGTCAGGAGAAGTATATGGCTCATTATCTCTTAGTTTGTCCAGTTCTGAAATCTCACTTCTGCTGGCATCTTGCCCAAGTTAAGATAATCAAAATGGTTATTATAAAAGGAAATGCTAAAGCTTGCTTCAATTTATCCATGCAAGTTATTCTTAATTTTTCTGGTCATTGGTAGATGGCTGGTTGTAGTAAGTCAGGTGTCATTCATGGTGCCTACACAGCAGAATTGTTCCCCTATTGAAACTCATTACATCGATGACTTTTAGCGTTGGGCTACAAAATTCTGTCCTTGAAAAAAATAACTTTTACTTAGAAAAACATTTCTGTTATGAGAACTAGGCTCTGAGTCAGAGTTGACAGGAGAAAATAAAGGGCATTGCTTCGTTTTCAATGTTTCAATTCAAGCATTGAGGAAACTATGCTACCTTTTATGGAACTAAGTTATTTAAGCTATGCACATTTTTATGAGCCTACAGGTATTTATTTCCTACCTTCAACTTCTTTCAAAAATTTCTTACCATGCACTATTCAAAGGGTGGCAATAGTAATAAGAATATATGTTCTACATCATTTTACTACTTTTAAAATGTTTGCCTAGATTCTGATTTGTTTAATCATTGCAACAACCTGTTCGATGAGTGAGGTGGATCCCATTATCCTCACTATACATGTGAGGATGCTCATTATTTCATTCATCAAACTCTCAACTTATAGTACTGTGCTGCCCCCAGAGATGAAAGGATTGATCTGAAGAAATGCAACAGGAGAGGAGCCAGGACAGGAGGAAGGCTGTTTTCAGCTGTAACTGACTGTGATTAGTGAAACTGTAGAGAAGGCAAATTTGTGGTGAGAAGTGGATATACTGCTAGTTTATCTAGGATGAATTTTGAGAAGGAAACATCTGCCATCCAGGGGAAATGCAAATTCTTTATACAAATTAAGATTTAATTCAAGAAAATACTCATTGTGCTCCACTTTCAAAGGGCAATGCAAGGAAAGATCAGAAGGAGATATGGTATAGATAAGCAGAGGAAGGTATGAACGCTGATGTATCATTTTGTTCCAAAACTTCCACTTGGCAAACATTAATCAAACAGAACAAACAGTAACTTTGAGTTATACCGATTACTTTTCCTAAACAGACACTAAATATTTGATGGTTGGGTATAGATTGCTGTTAAATTCCACGTGAGATTTCTGTGTAGATGAACAGGAGTAAAATGCATTAAGTGTGGGTAAACAAATGATTAATATTTCAAGCTGGATCTACTTGGTTACTTTTGAAGACTGACCTCGCCTTCTTCTAAACCTCTGTCAAAACCCAGCGGCAGGCTCCTCTTTGCAAACGGTGCAGGAGTAACTCTTCATCAAATGCAGCTGTGTGTGACACTAAGGTTTTGAATTTAAAGTAAGATATGCTTTTAAAAACTCATAAAAGGCAAATGTTTATAGTCTCTGTGCAGAAGCTGCAATCTGTGCAGGAGTGCTTTACCCACACTAAATTGACTAAAACATTACCTGTCTAACACGGCTTAATTATTTTATTAATCTGTGTTACCAGGCAGAACATTTTTGTTTTACATCCAGTAGGGTTTTAAATGATAGTTTTAGAGTTTGCGTTCATTTTTTTTTCTCCACCCAGCTTTCCTAAGATATGATTTCTGCTTGCTTTACAGTGCATTTGATGCTGAATTCAATTGGGGGAGGGGGTTGCATATTGATCCCAGGCAAGAACCCAGTTGGATTACCTGCAAAGGCTGCCCATCAGGATTATCTGGGTCAAACACCAGCTGTCGGTGGAGTCCTGGCAACTGCCACAGAACTCCTTGTCAGTGGAGTTCTCTGTGGCAATCCAGAAGGCTTGGGTTTCTGTGCCCAAGGTTTGAACCCAGGCTCTGCTACTCCCCACCCGTGGGGACTTGGCAGCTGTTGAACCTCTCTGAGCCTCTTCCCTCATCTCCACACCAAGGACTATTGATAACCCCAAGTGTAAGGATGAGAAATAATATGTTCAAATAGTTCTGAATGATACTTGGCTCATGGGAAGCTCTCAATAAACTATGTCAGGAAAAAAAAAATAATTTGAGTCTGGATCAAATGACTGGACTCTTAATTAAGAACCATTACTTTGGATAAGGAAGTTTAGATAAACAGACCTCAATGGTACTTTTAGGCTTTTCATGGTGTCTCTGAATTTCTCTATTTTTTGAACGAAGGACATCCAGTCAACGTTGACTGCAGCTAGGACGATCTGATCCTTGGCACCACCCCTTTCTTCTCAAAATTCTTGCATCCCAGATTCTGTGCCATTCCTTCTCCCTACACAGGGAAGCAGGTATAGGTGGACACAAGAATTAGTGAAGGGACCTAGCATCTAAGGAAGCTGTCCTGTTGTTTATTAGCTGCCTTACTTAAGCGTTCTCATGTAATCATTACTGATATCATTTTGTGGGGTTTTCAAGAGCTGGTGCTGACAATGGGGACTCTCTCAAGACATTGGTTTATTGACAGCAGATTCAAAAAAGCAATTAGGAAGCAGACAAACTCATCATGGGCAAGGAATTTGCTACTGAAGATGGTAAGAGTCCCTTATATTTTTAGAATACCAGAGTCCCTGGTATTCTAAACTTCACATAATAATGTTTTAAAATTTTATTACATCAAAACCATGAGATTGTAGAATTACAATAACTCCTATTTATTAATGAGTTACTTGTCAGATGTCCTGAAAGTGAAAAAGTGAAAGTGTTAGTCACTCAGTTGTGTCTGACTCTTTGAGACCCCACAGACTGTAGTCTGCCAGGCTCCTTAGTTCATGGAATTCTGCAGGCAACAATACTGGAGTAGGTAGCCATTCCCCTCTCCAGGGGATCTTCCTGACCCAGGGATCGAAGCTGGGTCTCCTGCATTGCAGGCAGACTGTCTGAGCCACCAGGGAAGCCCACTAGCTGTCCTACTCGGTGTTAAACCAGAGTCCCAGACTAGTATATAGGCTAATACTTTCCATCTGACATTTCCTGTCCCTCCTCATGAAAAGCAGTCTGATTGGATCCACTCAGTTGCTTTAAATTGTATCATTTGAGGACTGAACCAGATATCAAGAAATGATGAAATTCAGGCAGATGAAAGGGCTGATAATATCTGTAACCTGTGATTAATTGAATGTCTGTCTTTGGATGAAAACAGCCTCATTGGTCCTTTACAAATTAGGTATGGATCGCTTTAATCCCGCCATCCAAATCAGAATCAACAGCTAACATTTATTGAGTGTTTACTACCTTCTGTGAGGTAAGCTAACTATTTTACCTCTATCAATCCTTCTAATCTTCCCACCGGATCAGTATTACATTAATTCCTTCTTAAGAGATCAGATGAAGCACAGAAAGGAAAGGTCACACAGCTAGATAATAAGGTCAGGAAAACAGCCCAGGTCATTTGGATTTAGGGCTGTTATGTAGTTCACATCACAGCATTGAACGAAGCCCTTGGCCATTGTCATACAGCATTCAAAAGTGATATCAAACTTCCATTAAATAATTGTTTTGAAATAAACTTAGGTTTCCTCAGAATGAATCAGTTCAGTTCAGTTGCTCAGCTGTGTTCGACTCTTTGCAACCCCGTGAACCATAGCACTCCGGGCCTCCCTGTCCATCACCAACTCTTGGAGTTTACCCAAACTCATGTCCATTGAGTCAGTGATGCTGTCCAACCATCTCATCCTCTGTCATCCCCTTCTCCTCCTGCCTTCAATCTTTCCCAGCATCAGGGTCTTTTCAAATCAGTCAGCTCTTCAAATCAGGTGGCCAAAGTATTGGCGTTTCAGCTTCAGCATCAGTTCTTCCAGTGAATATTCAGGACTGATTTCCTTTAGGATGGACTGGTTGGATCTCCTTGCAGTCCAAGGGACTCTCAAGAGTCGTCTCCAACACCACAGTTCAAAAGCATCAATTATTCAGTGCTCAGCTTTCTTTATAGTCCAACTTTCACATCCATAAATGACTACTGGAAAAACTATAGTCTTGACTAGATGGATCTTTGTTGACAAAGTAATGTCTCTGTTTTTTAATGTGCTGTCTCCTCCTCCTAAGTCATGTCAGTCATGTCCGACTCTGTGCGACCCCATAGACGGCAGCCCACCAGGCTCCTGTCCCTGGGATTTTCCAGGCAAGCATACTGGAGTGGGTTGCCATTTCCTTCTCCAGTGCAGGAAAGTGAAAAGTGAAAGTGAAGTTGCTCAGTTGTGTCCGACTCTTCGCGACCCCATGGACTGCAGCCTACCAGGCTCCTCCATCCATGGGATTTCCCAGGCAAGAGTACTGGAGTGGGTTGCCATTGCCTTCTCTAATATGCTGTCTAGGTTGGTCATAACTTTCCTTCCAGGAGTAAGTGTCTTTTAACCTCATGGCTGCAGTCACCATCGGCAGTGATTTTGGAGCCCAGAATGCATGGAAATATTTAAATAATAGTTTATCTTTGCTGCTTAAAATGTTTGTGCTGAAGAAGTCTGGGGAGTTGGTGCAAAGGGCATTCAGGTTCATTGTCAGCGGGTGACACGTTCACTGCCACGGGTGGGAAGCCTGCTGGCTTCTGTCCCCAGGTGTGAGGAGGACACAGCAGGAGGTGCCGGGGGCCTGGCGTTTGGTGGCCTAACCTCGGTCGGCTTCCTGGAAGAGAGAGCCTGTGACAGCCAGGTTTCAGCCTGGCTTTCAGCAGGAGTGCGGGGAGCCCCCCATAGAGCTGTTTCCCACTCTATGAACTGAGGGAGGGAAGAGCAGCAAAAGGCTTCCCCTGAGCAAGAGCCATGAGTCCTGGCAGGAGAATGCTGGAGTTAGCAGGGAGCAGCACGTAGGTGCTGCCTGCACACGGCATGCAGTCTGGATTATGCAGACGCAGACAGGGCCACCCCCGTTCCGCCTCTGAGAGCCCTGCAGATACCACCAGCTGCAGGCTTTGGTCTTGTTCCTATGCCCTCGGCCGCACTGGATCTGAGTGATGAGCCTCACTCTGAGGCCAGCCCAGAGAAAGAAGACAGGGGATTGCCAAGAGGGATGAAGACAAGCTAAGCAAACAGCTCAAGGGGAATGTGCTGTTGACCAGCCCACACAACGATGTGGTTTGAGAGGAGCCTTGGTCAAGACCTGTGCTCCTGTACACTCAGATTTTCAGTCTCATAAACATGATGGATGAGCCGCCCTAGACTCATGGGAGGTCACCAAAAGGGCAAGGGAGCAGGCTGAATAGATGTGTCTTGGGTTCAAATTTCCTAGTGTTCATTTACTTCCTGTTAAGAACAACATGGCATCCACATTCTCAAACACAGCTTTTAGGTGTGTTTATTTAAAGTCTGAGAAATTTAAAGAAAATTGGATTGGTTTGGTTAGACAAGAAAGCATTTATAAGTGGCTTCTTTCTCCCTTTGATGTTTCATTTCCCACATTCTTGAGATAACAGTGATCTTCTCTTCCTATCTTTAGTACCAAATATGAAGTCATATAATTTAAGTGAATGCATCTTGTTACTGGGGGAGAATACTGATAATTCATGAATGTGAGAGTAGAGCTTCACTGCTGCTGCTGTTGCTAAGTTGCTCAGTCATGTCCGACTCTGTGCAACCCCATAGACAGCAGCCCACCAGGCTCCTCTGTCCCTGGGATTCTCCAGGCAAGAATACTGGAGTGGGTTGCCATTTCCTTCTCCAATGCATGCATGCTTGCTAAGTTGCTTCAGTCGTGCCTGACCTTGTGTGACCCTGTGAAAAGCAGCTCACCAGGCTTCTCTGTCCACAGGATTCTCCAGGCAAGAGTATTGGAGTGGGCTGCCATTTCCTTCACCCATAGCTTCACTAGGAAACATGATTCAGTCAGTCTCTGAATTATTTATAATAATTTAGCAACACTGGGTGGGGTGAAGGTGGAGAAGGAAAGTTTCCCAAGCCAATTAATATCCACAAAGACACTAACAGAAACCTATAAAATAGCGTAGTATTCCCTTTGGCGAAGACCGGGGATAAATTTTTTGGTAGAATGTACTTTGATGGATCAAATAGAATATCATATCATTTCTGCCCTCCTCCCTCAAATGACCCTGGTTCCTTTTTCTCTGCTATTTTTCCTTTCACTTAAATCATCACATATAATGGCAATTCATTTTTTTTGCATTTTACTTCCTGTAGGTCAACACATAATTAATATAAAGAGTTGTAAAAGCTCTTAATTTGGGAGGCATGAGGTTAACTATTTTATACATGAAATAGTTCATTCCCATGTGCATGAAAAGACAGAGCTAAACATAAATTTATTTTTCACATAATAGACTTAAATTTTCTTTCATGAATAAAAGTAATGGCCTATGAAGTAGTTTAAAAAGCCATTCACAAGGCTATTTTGATGAGGCGCCTGTATTTGACTAAGATACATTATTTTCTTAATAAGTTTCATTGCCTTTGGTGACTCCTTTCTCAAAGGGAAGAAAAAACCAGTAAATTAAAGGTATATGCTGGCACGTTAAAAAAAGTTCCAATGGCAGGACACAAATTATTTTATTACCACACCAACTGAGCCACTGATACTTCCCAATTCATGAACAAATTTTCCATTACTATAGAGTCATGCTTTTATTGACTGTTATAAAATCACCATTTGTATCTTTTTTATCCTGCTGTGTTTCTATTTTATTGGAAAACTCCTATAACAGGTATAACATCAGCTCAGATTACCAAGAAATCTATAAAATAGCTTCCTGCTACTACCTTTGGTGCAGATTGAAAGAATACATTATGATCCCACTGAGTCTCTGATAAAAACTGTGATTCACACGCCCACATGATTTATCCTTATCTGTTAGACATCCAGGCTTTATCTGCTCTATTAAATTATGGGAGCATTTCACTGGTATTGATTAGTTATGCTCGGCGTAATTAAAACATCTGGGTCATGAGATTTAGGTACAAACTTTGGGCACAGTAATAAAAACAAAGGAAGCCCAGACTGTTGCTGTGGGAAGGAATATTCCAACAACAGATTATCTTTGTCTGTGCTGTGGGTGGTACTGATCACTTTGGTCTCATACTCAGATAGAGTACCCAGCTGAGGTTCAAAGGAAGACAGGGACACAAGCATGGCAATAAACTGAAAATAACACGGCTGCTGCTGCTGTTGCTAAGTCGCTTCAGTCGTGTCCGACTCTGTGTGACCCCAGAGACGGCAGCCCACCAGGCTCCCCCATCCCTGGGATTCTCCAGGCAAGAACACTGGAGTGAGTTGCCATTTCCTTCTCCAATGCAGGAAAGTGAAAAGTGAAAGTGAAGTTGCTCAGTCGTGTCCAACTCTTCGTGACCCCATGGACTGCAGCCTACCAGGCTCCTCCATCCATGGGATTTTCCAGGCAAGAGTACTGGAGTGGGGTGCCATCGCCTTCTCCGAGGACTCAAACAACAACAACGATAACCAAAAGGAATTAGTTTTTCAATGATCAGTCTCAAATTTTTTACAAAGCATAAGTGTGGATACTATGATAGAACTTCATGAATTAGTTGACCATTTGAGTAGTAATAGAGCATAATTGATAAAAATTGCTCTCGACTGTTATTGGGGGTAGGATTTCTGTCTGTGATTATATCTGTGGGTCAGCTAGCAATATCAGCTGGTACATTCTTGTTTCCTTTCACATGGTTTCTGTTGATGTTCAAGCAGAATTTTTCTAACTAAAGGAGAATGAAGTTTGTGTTTTAAAGTACAGAGCATATTACATCTGAACTATATCAACTCTAGCTGATTTCAAAATAACAGGTCACGTAGAAGAGAAAGTGTCCTTTTGTCACAGACGGGGACCTGCCAGAAGGTTCCCTGTGTCACTTTCAGGGGCCACGTGGGGGTACTTTCTAATCACCTGTGGCTGATAAATGCAAATGACACATCAGTGTTAACTATCCCTGTTTCTATTGGCTGTATGGACAGCTATGCATGCTTCTCAGAGTTTTCAGGTAGCTCAGCCCTTCTTATCCTTATAGAAATACCTTAAGACAAGCAGATAGGTGAGTTACTTCACTGCTAATGAAAATGATGGTTTTGTGCTGTGCTATGCTTCGTCATTCAGTCATATCAACGCTTTGTGATGCCACAGACTATAGCCTGCCAGGCTGCTCTGTCCAGGGGTTTCTCCAGGCAAGAATACTGGAGTGGGTTGCCATGCCCTCCTCCTGGGGAACTTCCCAGCCTAGGGACTGAGCCCAGGCCTCCCACACTGCAGGCAGATTCTTTATCATCTGAAACGCAATCCTGGCTTATAATTTTTCTATGAGAGTTTTCTATGAGAGTTATGTGTCAGCTATGTTTGGTTTCAGAGAACAGCACAATGGTGATTCAGACTCACTATTTGAAACCACAATGTTATGATTAATAAAAGAAATGATGATTTAAGCCTTTTGGCTATAAGTGTAGTAAGCAGTAAATATTGAAAAAGCAGCTTTCATAAAAAAATAGAAAATCACTTTTATCCAATAATATAACTTAGCGATTTGAAAGTAAAAGGAGGTTACTAAACACTAACCAGAGTTTTGATATATGAAAACTTATTTTATATATACAATTTGATCATCTAGCTTTTAAGCTGGAGGCTGGAGGGTTAAAAATTCTATGAGTATGGTTGAACAAGGTTATTTTGTTCCAGTTACTTAAAAGGCAAATGATCTATTTTCTTCTTTCACGGCTTTTGGTTAACTACCGATGTCCTGTTTTATATCATGTTTTTGTTCTTTAAAGAGATCCATGAAATTCTTAAAATGTTGACTTACATTCCTATCGACACATTTAATGATTTTAGAGATGCTTAAAAAAAATTTTTTTTTATAGCTCTTCAATTGGTTATGGCTTTCTGGAATGTGAACTTGAAATTTCTTTCTTTTTATCATCTAGGTCCAATAATAATCTCTAAGCAAACACTCAAAAAACACAGGAGAGCTCTTTATAAAGTCATCCAGTGATGAATCTTTTATATGGTGGAAATAAAACCCCTTTGTAGTATAAACTACATTTTCAATAAGCTAGATGTTTATTATGTTTTACATGGCTTTTATATGTTTATGTTTGTATGGGGTAGGAATGAGTAAAGGATGGGCTCACTGTAGGTCTAAGCCAACATAATTATTTGTCAATTAAAATATACATATAGGGATGCAAAAAAAGTATTTTAACATGCCCACTTTTATATTTTGGAGAAATCATTTTCCCTATGATTAAAGGATATCCCTTTGTATGGAATTCATCAAAAATTTCCTGTCCTTCTAGCAGTGAAATGATTGTAATTCTGTCAACATGTCATAGGGGCATATGTAACCTTCTTTTATTGTGTCAGCCTACAGGCATCCTTGATCTCAATTGGTGTGAATTTCATTTAATTGCTGAGCTGTGGAAAGATGCAAGGTAGATTCGGATATTTTTTTCCCTGTAGTTCACACTTCTTTTTTCTCTTGCTGCTGAATATGTCTAACTAGCAGGGCTCCCTAATTCTGACGGCTTGTCTCTAATTAGTTATTGTTCAACTACCATCTTGTTTTATATTTCAGGTCAATATTGGTCATTGTACTGCATACTTGCTTTGTTTTTCAGATAGAAATTTATTTTACCAATGATAATTCTGTAGATGTAGGCAACAACAAAGTAATTATAGAGAAAATAATAGTGGTGTAAATGAAAAAAAAAAGAGCTTTGGAGAGTTGCTTCAATTTAAAGGCTACTCTTGAAGGAAGTTTCATATTTTCCAGTGGCTAAAAGATGTTTAATATTTTGGGAGGGGTTATGGTTTTAATTATTTTCTAAACATTGTCTGAAAGAAGAAACTTGCATTGATCCCATTGCTCTGAAAGCATCTATACTTTTATTTCCTTTTGGTGCTAGTTCGATTCACAAACAATGACTCATTCTGTTCTTAAGTTGCCTAAGAATTCTGGCATCCCAAATTCCCAATCCATGTATACACTGCTGTATTTAAAATAGATAACCAGGGCTTCCCTGATGGTCTAGTGGTTGAGAATTCACCTGTCAATCCAGGGGTCATGGGTTCAGTCTTTGATCCAGGAAGATCCCACATGCTGCGGAGCAATTAAGCCCATTCACCACAACTATTGAACCCATGTGCCTCGAACATGTGCTGCAAAACAAGAGAAGCCACCACAATGAGAAGTCCTTATGGAGCAACTAAGACCTAGCACAACCAAAAATGAATAAATAATAAAATAAAACATAACCAACAAGGACCTATGTAAAAAAAAAAAATTCAGGCATCACTGGGTCTAAGAGCTAACCAAAAATGTGAAGGCAGAATTGCATGACATACCGGAATTCGAAGCAAGCTACCCAGAAATAGGAGTTCACCTGATTAGTTCATACGTAGACTTTTTAAAAATCACTGAAGGGCTATTTGGGATTCTCTGCAGATCTCAAGATGGATAAAAATACTCTGTTGGTCAGCAAGCACATGATAGAGTCAGTAGTTGGCTTATTAGAAAGTCTTGAAATAGTGTCACATACACAAAGGGAAACAGGCAAAAAGCTTTTCCATCAAAACAAAGGGCTTCCCAGGTGGTGCAGTGGTAAAGAATCTACCTGCCAATTCAGGGGATGGAAGAGACTCAGGTTTAATCGCTGGGTCAGGAAGACAGCCTGGAGAAGGCAATGGCAACCCACTCCAGTACCTTGCCAGGAAAATCCCACGGACAGAAGAGCCAGGAGGCTACAGTCCATGCAGTTGCAAAGAGTCAGACATAACTGAGTGCTCTGAGCATGCTCAAACACATACACACACACACCAAAACAAATCAGATGCGTTAGGGACTGAAGTAAGGTCAGTATGACAATTGTGTTGTGAGTGAGGGAGGGGTGGTGGGAAGTGACAGCCAGGATTTGGAGGTCTTGTTGATTTTAATAAGGGTTGAATTGCACCCTAAGCATAATGGGAAGCAGAGAACTGAAAGCCTTAGAATCACTTTGTTGACAGAGAGGTAATTCAAGGATGACTGCTTAGATCCAGGTGAGAGATGCAAGTGGTTTGCACTAGGGTGAGAGTGGAGAATGTGAACAGTGGTTGGAAAACTAGGTTTCTAAACTATTTTGAAAAACTAGGTATGTGTATGAAGCAAAGAAGGGATGCCTCCTAGATTTGAGGGAGGACTGTGTGTTTGAGGGAGAGAAGAGAGAAGTCATTGGTTGGCCCTTGGCCAGGTTAAGTTTGAGGTGATCATTCGTATTGCGATGAAGACACCAAGTACAAGTTGGATGGAGGAGACAGAATTCAGTGCAGTGACTGTAGGTTGTGGAAATGCACCGTTGACAGGTGAATTTATTTCAAACTGGGATTGAATGAGATCACACAGGAGGAAGCAGGAGGAGAGCAGAGCTGAGGACAGGGCCCTGTGAACCCTGTTCTATTGGTAGGTTTTTATAGAAGGGAGGGGGGCTTCCCTGGTAGCTCAGATGGTAAAGAATCTGCCTGCAATGCAGGAGACCTGGGTTCGACTCCTGGGTTGGAAAGATCCCCTGGAGAAGGGAATGGAAACCCACTCCAGTAATCTTGCCTGGAGAATTCCATGGACAGAGGAAGCTGGTGGGCTGCAGTCCATGGGGTCGCAAAGAGTCAGACCTGGCTGAGCAGCTAACATACACACACATGCATAGAAGGGAGGACCCGGGAAAGGAGCTTACCTGGGATGTGTTAGGAAAATGAGACAAACATAGTTTATGGAAGTCAAGACAGTAAATAGAGGGAAAGAATGTAGTCCATCGTGGCAAATCCTACTGAAACTTTAGGTAAGAACCATCCACACTGAAAAGTCCTGGGTCTTGTGAGGGTACATCTTTCCTGACCTACAAGGCAAGCTTGGGCTGACACACCGTTAAAAGGTGACTGAACTGGGAATTCCATGGACAGAGGAAGCTGGTGGGCTGCAGTCCATGGGGTCGCAAAGAGTCAGACCTGGCTGAGCAGCTAACATACACACACATGCATAGAAGGGAGGACCCGGGAAAGGAGCTTACCTGGGATGTGTTAGGAAAATGAGACAAACATAGTTTATGGAAGTCAAGACAGTAAATAGAGGGAAAGAATGTAGTCCATCGTGGCAAATCCTACTGAAACTTTAGGTAAGAACCATCCACACTGAAAAGTCCTGGGTCTTGTGAGGGTACATCTTTCCTGACCTACAAGGCAAGCTTGGGCTGACACACCGTTAAAAGGTGACTGATGCCCTTTTCCCATTCTGATAAACTCCAGTTCTTCATGCTTAAATCCTACCAATCTCCAAGAAGCTCCATAAAACTACAGAAACATCTGCAAATCTTCTGAGATAAGAAAGGTCCAAGGGAAAAAGATACTCAGCTTTCAATAAACAGGGAAATAAAGGTCTAGAAAAGCTAAGGATTGTTTGGGCTCAGTGCTCCCTTCGTGGCCTCTTCCTTGCAAATCCAGAGATAAACAGTTTGCCATCCTCCCAGGAGGTAAGCAGATGGTAGAATAAACACATTCATCATTCCCTCTCTTAGGGTGCTCATGGTTTGTCATTATAACTAACCCCCATGCACACAAGTTGGAGCAGAAGTTCCAGGTGGTCTCTGCTCAGGGAAGTTAAGGCATGAACTTGAGATACAGAGGCTACTTGGTGACTCAGAAAGGCAGCCCTGGGACCAGGACATCACACCACTGTGCATTTTTTTTCTTAAGAAAAGAAACTTATGAGTCACACAATAAAAATATGAATTCTAGTGGGACGGGACAGAAAAAGGGTAAGGGATTAAGAGATACAAACTACTTTGTATAAAATAAATAAGCTCCAAGGATATATTGTACAGCACAGGGAATATGCGATAGTTGCTCAGTTGTGTCCAGCTCTTTGTCCTTGGGATTCTCCAGGCAAGAATACTGGGATGGGAAGCCATTCCTTCTCTGTAAAGAATCTGCCCGCAGTGCAAGAGACCTGGGTTTGTTTCCTGGGTCAGGAAGATCCCTGGAGAAGGCAATTGGTACCCATTTCAGTATTCTTGCCTAGAGAATTCCATGGACAAAGGAGTCTGGTGGCCTACAGTCCTTGGGGTCACAAAGAGTTAGATATGACTGAGTGACTAATAATTTTGCTTTTTTTCACTTTCATAGGGATTATGGCCAATTTTTTATAATAACAATAAATGGAGTATAACCTTTAAAAATTGTGAATCCCTCTGTTGCACACCTGAAACTTACATAATATTGGACATCAACTAGATTATAATTTAAAAAAACCCACAAATTTGAAAATGCTATTGTTCCTGGAGTATGTGATTTCTTGGTTTAACTTAGAGCAACAGTGATGCATTGAATCCAAAATTTGCTCTCACAGCCAGTAGCACTTCACAAAACTTATTCTTCCTGAGGCATCAGTACAAAGCAGAGTTTCTAAATGAGGTGGTTTCAATATATAGCAGAGACAGTTGGCAACGTCTGGAGACAGGCAGTTTGGGTTGTCACACTGGGGCCTGTTGCTGCGTTTAGTGGGTAGAGGCCAGGGATACTCCTGAACATCCCACAGCCTACAGAAGAGTCCCCAACAAAGAACTATCTGACCTAAAATGTCAATGCAGTCAAGACAGAGAAACTCTTGTACAAAGAAAACTAAAAAATCATCTTTAATTCTTAGCATTAGACCAACTTTTCAAATGCATTGGGTGTACCATCTCATGAGTTCATTTTCCTGGCTGGTCTATCATTATATAACAACATCTGTGTCTCCAGTTTTTGCCATTTGTCTCACTTTGTAAAAAGAAAATGAGAAAGGTATTCCATTAGAAGAAGTATGCAAGTGCCCATAGCTAGCTACTGAATCCATTAATGCCTTTTAGCATTTCTTGTGAAATTCCGTGATGCTGATATTGTAAATGAAACCCCTGCTGCTTCTACAACAAAATTTGACATTTTAAAGTCATTTTGAGGAGGAACAGAAATGAAAAGAAAAAAAAAATTCAGATTTCAAGCTCACCGGGTAGTGGGTAAACCACTGTAACTGATTTTCAACCAAACAATTCTTTCCTTAATCATATTATCAAATCAACACCACACTTCTGCTGGACTCTGTGATGCTCGTAAGACAGTGCTACCCACGCAGTAAAAGCTTAGTATATGCATCTTGAATCAGAGAAGCTCATTGATTGGCAGGTGCTTCCTGCATCCCTGTAATTATTCCTACTTAGCAATATGAAATCCTGATCTTAGCAAATTTTTGTCTGGGGCAATAGTTATCCCCAGATGATGGAGGTTCTTATTTCAAATTTATCTCTTCACCCCACCTTATGATTGTAACAATGCCACCCTGCCTGAAGGTTTGACTTTGAAAAATCCATTTTTTCCCCACTATTCTTTTTCAAAAAATACTGCTTCTATGCTCCTTATCCTAGAGAGGAAAACTGGTTTTGGTCTGCTCTTTAAAGCATTCTTTTAGTACCACAGGAGCTGAGTCCTTGCAAAGTGGCCAGCAAAGGGCTCTGTGAGTTTTCAAAAGTGTATTCTGGAATCCTCAGTCGAAACATTGTTATGGGGTTGAGGGATCCAAGGCAGAGTGAGGCTCCAGGGGAAGGGAATGGAAAAAGCAAATATTCTGAGCTGTGTTACCCAAGCACCAAGACATCAGCTTCCCTTGCAAAGATGAGTGTTCCTTTTAGAATTCTGTGATTTGTATGGAAAATAGAGGATATACTAAGACACATCAGTCTATCATCTTCTTAGTAGTACAAGATCACTAACTGGTCCCAACTGATAGGAACTGGAAAAACCTTGAGTGCTTGCTTTTAAAAATTTACTGTAATAACTCTACAATACTATAACTTGGGCTTCCCTGGTGGCTCAGAGGTTAAAGTGTCTGTCTCCAATGTGGGAGACCCAGGTTCAATCCCTGGGGTGGGAAGATCGCCTGGAGAAGGAAATGGCAATCCACTCCAGTATTCTTGCCTGGAGAATCCCTTGGACGGAGAAGCCTAGTGGGTTACAGTCCATGGGGTCGCAAAGAGTTGAACACGACTGAGCGACCTCACCTTATATTACAACTTGGGCAAACTCTGGGAGATAGTAAGGGACAGGGAGGCCAGGCATGCTGCAGTCCACGGGGTTGCAAAGAGTTGGACATAATTTGGCAACTGAACAGCAACAGCATGACTACTGTTTGATTCTTGTTTGATGTGACTGAGACAGTTTCCTTTGGACATACGCTGTTTGACCATACCGCTGCCCTTTCCCTATAAAAGCGATAATCAAATAGGACAAAAGGAAACAGCTCACCTCTCCTTGGATACAAAGGAGCTTGGATAATAAGTGTTATTTTAAAACTTGAGTATCTCAGAGTCCTTTCCACATCCTCTTCATCAAGGCTTCCATTATTGCTGGTGGGGCAGTTACTTCTTATTCCCTAACTTTTCACAGGAAAGAAGTAGCAACCTTTAATCAAAGGTATTTTGCTGGCTTAAAAATTGGGGACAGTAGTTAAAAGTGAGGAGACAGATCAAAAGTAACAAAAACAGAATGAGGGGAAAGAATGCTAAAAAATTCGGAAGAGGTTTGGAAGAAGGACAGAGGAAACTAGAGATTTCTTTGCAAAAGAGTCCACACACTCGGGGCTTCTATTCCTTCTGAATGTTAATTACAGTCTTTACCTTGGCATTTTGCTCTCATATCAGGGAAGCAATTACTGGCCTAATTCAAATTCATAGCAGCCATTAACAATGAACAAACAGATACATTATTTTAATTCCATTTGCTGCTTCCTTTCTGCTGATGTATTGACCCATGAAGCTTTGACTGGATGTCCTGTAATTGGCATTTGGCAAAGGTTGTTATCATCATCATGCTTTTCATATACGAGTATTTATTAAGCACATATTGCATATATAATACCTTGCAAGGGCAGGCAGCTTAAAGACCACAGGCCAGAAATAGTTTGTGCCTTTATGAGTTTATGTAACAATGACTTTATTTTTTTAGATAAAAATTTAGTCTGCTTGTATGTGTGTGTATAAGGGTGAAGGTGAATCCAATAGGCTACCAGGATTATTATTTCTTGGCTTAAGTATAATTTATAACTGTTCTCCATATATTATTTCAATCATATATGTTTGACATTATTCTTGGCTCAACAATACCAGTTATATCAAACTCTCAAGGCAAGATCTCACAATGAGATAGAGTTCATAAAAAGAGAGGAAAAACAAGAGAAATAGCTCTAAAATGGAATAATCTATAACTGTTTCCCTGTGATTTCCTTTTCTTTCTTGAGTCAATGACTTTTCTTATCACAAATCTCCACAATATTCTTGCTCTCCAATTGGTTTCACACACTGACATCATTTTTGTTATGCTTTCATTTGGAGATATTTAATTTGTGCCAAGTAATTTGTTTGCATTTCCTTCCTCAGGTTCATTTAATGCCACTGTCTGTGTCCTAAGACAATTAGTCCTTACATAAGTGAGTTAGTTGGGCTATAAACACCACCCAAATCCCTCAGCACCATGAAAATTCCATGAGCTGTGGGCAAGTCCTTTACCTTCTGGGACCTCAAACCCCACATCTGAAAAACAAGATGATGGGATTCTAGAGTGACTTCTAGCTCTGAGACTTTATTTACATATTTATTTTAAAATGTGTTCATTCCGTCAGCTAAAGATTGGCACTTGCCATCTGCCTTTACGAGGAGAAAGTCACTGGCCACAGTAGTTGCTGACCTTCAACACATCTGGAAGAGTTCAGGGTGGAAATCGAGAATGACGCCCTCTGTGCTGTGGGAAAACTGGGAGAACAGGCTTTTGACATTTTCAGGAAGAGACTTTAGGAGCTCAAATTCCTGAATTTTCTCACATTTAGAAAGTCATTAGATCATGAACGGAGACACTGCTGTTTGTGACCAGCAACAACCTTCTGCCAGAGTGTGTGTTTGACTGTATGGATCCCCTTCACTAAACCACACATATACTCACTCTCCCCCATCTCTTCAGAGCAGTTCCTCAGAGCTCTCTGAGAGGCTGGCTTCCAGGCTAAAGTTCTCATTTTGCCGCAAATAAAACCTTACTCTCGCATTGTGTGTGTGTGTCTCTGTGTGTGTGTGTGTGTGTGTGTGTGTGTTTTCAGTCGACAATTACATGATAGTACTGACACACGATCCTGTGTTTCTCAACTTGTAGACTGAAATAGAATTATTGTGCAACAGGAAAATTTTATTTAACAGTTGATGATTCCTCTTTTTCCTTTTAATTTTGCTTCCTGCCTCAAATACTCAGTGTTGTCATAACTTTCCTTTCTCAAATCAGCTCCAAATGCATAAAATGTGAAATCCTACCTGTTCCCTTGTTTGTGTGCATTTATTTATGTTCATGAAGTCCACATTTCTGAAGTTCTCCCTATAAAGGATCTAGGGACTTCCCTGCTGGTCCAGCAGCTAAGACTCCACACTCCCATTGCAGGGGGCCTGGGTTCAATCCCTGGTTGGGGAACTAGATCCCATATGACTCAGCTAAAGAGTTCGCATGCTGCAAGTAAGAACCAGAGCAGCCAAAAACATAAAAACAAACATTTTAAAACACTGTCTAGTAAAGTGCATCTTTAGATGCTTAGTAATAATTGATTTAAGCTAATCATATAAAACTTACTAAAATCAATTAATAATTTCTGAATTTTATCATGCCTGCTATTAGAAGGAAATGATTATAAAGGAAGTCACCTTATTGAATTCCCCACCCAACAGAGAAATCCCACCTTCACCACCCTTGACAGATGGTTATCCAGTTTGCTTCTGCTTCAGCAGTGACCAGTTGTTCACATATTCTTATAGTGGGTCATTTGTAACTATTGACCAGCTCTGATGGGAACTGTTTTCTGTACATGAACCAAAACTCTCTCTATACTTTATTCAGTTTTTCTTATTTTGCTTTTAGATTTACAAGGAATTCATCTACATTGTCACCATCCAAGTATTTAATGATAATGATCATTTCCCCATTATCTGACATTAACTTCATTTGATTGACCAATTTTTCCTACTTTAAATAGAGGAAAGAAATCTACTATCACCCTGCCTGATGGATTCAAAAGCCCCGAATACTATCAGATGGCTAGACATTTGCTGACATTTAATGAAGTGCCTGGAGATTGAGGCTACACACTCCATTGGAGACTTTCTAGATCAAATTGTTCACTGATTATAGAGACTGGGGTCTGTAATTAGCATCCTTAACATTGAGTTATTATTTACATGTCCACTAGAGCATTGACTCAAAGAGCCAGCATTTCAAATGAATCTGAATATTTAACCCAGATTGATAAATTGGTGGAAAGTCAGCCATCCTACAAGCTCACGATTTTAATGTTTACTTTAAGAGTTGAGTTCCACTGAAAAAAAATGGCTTGTTTTTAGGAGATAAAAGTCTAAGCTGTAGGCCAGTCTTGGTGGACTAGTTGCTCTCCTACTTACAATGTTAAAGACTTTCTGAGCTTTGATGTTTTCATCTACTTTATCTTCTCTCCTTCAAACCAGTAGCAGATGTATAGAGAAAGAATCTTTGGGTGGTTGGCAAATCTATTTGTCTAAAGTTTTGGTACAATAATAAAACTTAAAGTTATAAAATCTAGGTAAAAAAATAACCACAGGATCTGAATGATATCACTTATATGTGAAATCTAAAAAGCAAAGCAAACTAGTGAACATAACATAAAAGAAACAGAGTCACATATATAGAGAACCAACTAGGGCAAGCCAGGGGTGAGGGGTGGGACATGCAAATACTCAGGCAGAAGATAGGCTATAGGGATGTGTTTTCCAGTGTGGTGAATATACTCAGTATTTTGTAATAACTACAAATGGAAAGTGAATTTTAAAAATTGTATAAAAACTTGTAAAAGGTAAAGAAGTTCCATGGGTGGGCAAACTTTTCCTATAGAGGACCGAGAATAAATATGCTTGCCTTTGTGAACCACACAGTCTCTGACACTACTCAACTTTACAATATTAGTCCAAAAGCAGCCATAGGTCATATATAAATGAATGGATATGATAAGAGATACTCCAAAATATTGGAACATTTTATCTGTTCCAATAAAATGTTACTAAAAATAGTAGTTCATCCTGATTTCCACAAAGTCGGGGAAGTGGTAACAGGGGAAATTCAAGAAGAGTTTGGCAGAAAGAAATGAGCTCAAACTTATTTTCTTTTCTGATCTCCTCTAAGTGCTAAATGAAAGACTGAAGGCTGGAGGAGAAGGGGATGACAGAGGATGAGATGGCTGGATGGCATCACTGACTCAATGGACATGAGTTTGAGCAAGCTCCGAGAGCTGGTGATGGACAGGGAGGCCTGGCATGCTGCAGTCCATGGGGTCACAAAGAGTGGACACAACTGAGCGACTGAACTGAATTGAAGTGCTAAGTGAGTAAGTGAGACCTGTGAGGCTCCACTTCACATTTTTGTGTATAATTTCAGGTGGTATTTCTTTTTTAAAAAAATGTATTTATTTTTTAATTGAAGGATAATTGCTTTACAGAATTTTGCTGTTTTCTGTCAAATGTCAATATGAATCAGCCATAGGTATACATTTATCCCCTCTCTTCTGAACCTCCCTCCCATTCCCCGCCCCATCCCACCCCTCTACATTGATGCAGAGCCCCTGTTTGAGTTTCCTGAGCCACACAGCAAATTCCCGATGACTTTTTATTTTACGTATGGTAATGTAAGCTTCCATGTTACTCTCTCCATACATCTCACCCTCTTCCCCTCTCCCTCTGTCCGTAAGTCTATTTTCTATGTGTTTCTCCATTTCATTTCTCCAGGCGGCATCTCTTTACCCTGCAGGACTCTTACTCTCCTGCTGCTGCTGCTGCTGCTGCTAAGTTGCTTCAGTCGTGTCTGACTCTGTGCGACCCCATAGACGGAAGCCCACCAGGCTCCCCAGCCCCTGGGATTCTCCAGGCAAGAACACTGGAGTGGGTCGCCATTTCCTTCTCCAATGCATGAACGTGAAAAGTGAAAGTGAAGGCGCTCAGTCCTGTCCGACTCTTAGCCACCCCATGGACTGCAGCCCACCAGGCTCCTCCACCATTGCGATTTTCCAGGCAAGAGTATTGGAGTGGGGTGCCATTGCCTTCTCCGCTAGTCCCACTTTGAAGTTGAGACACAGGTTTTCATTCCAAAATAGGAATCAAGTATTTTAAATGCAAATGCTTCTGAGAGTCAGTCTATTGGTAAAGTCTCCCCCTGAGACTTTCAGGTTCCTGTGGGAAAGAGGTGAACTTCTACATTGCAGTGAGTTCAGGGTGGCTGAGCCAGAGGAGAAAGGAGAGGAAGATGGATCTCACACATTCACACAGTTTGAGAGCTTCACAAATGTACCTGTGACTTTATATTCATTCATAGAAGAGTCTGAAGGTAAGCGGGTTGGATAGATAGGAGAGGAAAGAGAAAAGAAAAAAACTTATTATATAAGTTTCTTCATGTCTGCTGAGATAGGATGGGGGATATTTTAATAGGAATGCTGCCACTCTTTCACCATTAAATACTAAGAACATCATTAAAACTTTTGCTTCAGTGATTAAGAGCAAATATTGGGACCCAGTAGCTCAGCTGGTAAAGAATCCACCTGCATTGCAGGAGATCCCAGTTCAATTCCTGGGTTGGGGGGATTTCCTGGAGAAAGGGGTAGGCTACCCACTCCAGTATTCTTGGGCTTCCCTGGTGGCTCAGATGGTATAGAATCTGCTTGCAATGAGGGAGACCTGGGTTCAGTCCCTAGGTTGGGAAGATCCCCTGGAGGAGGGCATGGCAACCCACTCCAGTATTCTTGCCTAGACCATCCCCATGGACAGTGGAGCCTGGCGGGCTACGGTCCATGGGGTCGCAAAGAGTCAGACAGGACTGAGTGACTAAGCACAGCACAGCAGACATGACACGGCAGAATACCGATGCAGGTGACAGAATGAAGGAGAGAGCAGCGTGCCTGTGCGGGGCTGACCCAAGCCCAGCGCTGCTGCTGCTGTTGTTCAGTAGCTGTCGCGTCCCGCTCTTTGTGACCCTGTGGACTGCAGCCCGCCAGGCTTGTCTGTCCTCCACATCTAAACTTTCCAGCAAAAAAGGCCTCACAGGGAAACCAGAGGCTATCCTCCACTGCCAGAGATGCTGATCACCAGCCTTTTAATTTTCTAGTTTGAATTAAAGTACCCCTTGACGTATATTTGGTTGTTAATTATTATATTATTGTTCATTATTTCTGAAAAGTAATAACGTTTAATAAAAATCGGAGCTACAATAATGAAAATCATTTAGATAATTTCAAGCGTTTCACCTCCTGAGGACTTCAATTTGATTTCTAAAACACAGTAGAAACTTTCTAATTCAGACTAATGACAGAGAGTCCCATTGTGAATTACCAAATTTTTCAGATGAGTGGGTATGCAAACAGACAGACAAAAATCAAGGAATGTACACCACACAATATGCTTCATCCCTTTGTTTTGACAATAGTAGTTCAGACTTCACAGTCTCTGATAAAACTTTCCGGTACCTCGATATAAATGTATCGTCGCTTGTTTCACAAAGATAATGAAGTCTTAGTAATCAGAAATCTTACTATAGAAGTCAGACATTAAATCTTTGCTCAGAGATCGCTTTGGGACTGCAGGGGTTTGCAAAATAATTATCTGGCTTACAGAGTACTGAAGTGAGAACGACATAATGTCTACTGTAGATGCAAAGTGAGGAACAGAGGTAAAAAGACGTTTTAATCTATCTCGTGGATTCCCAGGTAGCTCAGTGGAAAGAATCCACCTGACAAGCAGGAAACACAGGTTTGATCCCCGGCTCAGGAAGATCCACTGGAGAAAGAAATGGCAACCCACTCCGGTATTCTCGCCTGGGAAATCCCAGGGACAGAGGAGCCTGGTGAGCTACCATCTATGGGGTCTTGAAAGAGTCAGACATTACTTACGAATAAACAACAACCACAAATGTCTGCATTTAGTGTTACTTTGGTATTTTTTCTCTGCAATCACAGATCTTTTGGGGCAGAAGAGAGCTCATACGTGTTCTCTCTCACAACCTCCTTGTCTACTCTACTGCTATGTTGATTAGGATTTTATGATCTTCCCTTCAAGAATGGAGGAGGTCCAACTTAATTACATGCAGTGCTCCTTTGTCTGCGAAAAGGCTACACATTTTTATGTGTGGAATATGCCCCAGGGGTAATGTTGAGACTCATAATCTCAAACACTTAGATATAATTTTTTTTTTTAGTAAATCATCTTTATATTGATACTGCCAATTTCATAAGCTGATTTAACATTGCTGTTTTTATTTATTTAATTGGAGGCTAGTGACTTGACAATATTGTAGTGGTTTTTGCCATACATTGACATGAATCAGCCATGGGTGTACATGGGATGGGCAGGGAGGTGGGAGAGAGGTTCAGGATGGGGGACACATGTACACTTAGATTTTTATTATCCATCATTTTCCCATCATCTCCTCCCCTTCTTCCCTCTGTTAATCTTGATGAGTTGTTCTCAACCCTGCTCCCCACTGAGTCACTTGGGGAGCTATTTGAACACACGGTCCCTCGTGCAGACATTCTGACTTAGTTGACTGAGTCACTGGGAGAGCGGGGAGAGTCTAAAGGACCCATGAGTAGCTGTGTTTTTGTGTCATGTCATCAGTATTACCCTCTGTGTCTTTAGCAGAGCCACAGCAGTGGGGACTCGTGTAGATTCCAGGGTCGGGAACCACGTCACTATCCGGTAGAAGTAAGGAGCAGAAGCGTGAGTCTTGGAATCAGCCTGCTGGGTTTGAATTCTCACTCTACCGCTTACTAGGTAAAATACAGTTAAAGAAGGTATCCAACCATAGAGGTGTGATTAAATGAGTTAATATAAATGAAAGGTTAAGAACAGTTTTCAAAACACGGCAAGAACTGGAAACTTGGAGTTGTTATTCAAAGGGATCTGGAGGGCAAGAGAGAGAGAAAGCAAAAGGCACCACTTTACAGTGCCTGTAGGTTCTGAAAAAGGTTAGGCTGGGGCCACTGGAGACAGCAGAATTGCTGAGAGCTGTCAGAAAGAACAGGATGGCCCTTTTGGGTAGACACCATGAATGGTTTGGAGCAGAGTCAGTTTTATAGGATCTTTTATTTTGTACCTATTTCGGGGAAGAAAACTTATGTTAGAAAAGGTCCAGGGGAATAAAATTGCTTATATTTAAAGGAAGGTCCTCCTGAGCTCTAATAAATTCTGTTCATCACCAAAAATAGTTCTGGACCAGTTTTTAGAGGGTGGACCAGTTTTTGAAATGCTTGCTTATCCATGAAAGGAACTACTGCAGAGATGCAATATGCTGTGTTAAATGTCGAAACATAGACACAATTATAACCTAGACTTTCTGAGAATTTGCAAATCATTCATATTGTGGTTATATCCCCTTTGAGTGGCAACATTTGCATTTTGGACTTTTCCTTCTTGTTTTGTTTTCTTTTGTTTCAAGACAGGCAGGGCTTATAGAAGAGAATCCAACTTGGATACCTGTTTAAACAAAAACTAATTAGGGAAACAAATCCACTGCTCCCCTTGAAAATCAAATATCACCTACCAGAATCAAGTCAAAATGACTTTTAGATTGTCTGTTATTTGGGAATATCTGTACCACAGCTCCTTCAATTACCAAGTCTAATTTGGAGTTGACTGCAAATTTAAGCACTTTTAGCAGGAGAAGTTCATGAGTCATTCAGGCTAAATCTAATTCATTTGTACAGTATTTCTTGGGCAAAGGTGGGTACCAAGGGATTTGCCTAAGTATGGAGACAAGGAAAACTGCAGTGTGAGGGGCTTTCTGAAGCTCTGTAAGTGCAGTGAGGGCAAAAGAAGAAGATTGGATGTGGTCGTCCTCATCTCTACCTGTTTTGACTCCTGGTTTGCCTAACTTGCCCGCTGACACTCTTGACTGCTCCCCCAACACTTCTCTGTCTCTCTCTGCATAACACACAGAGGGGGGGAAAAAAACCTGGGTAGAGCAATGTTTACACATATTATGTCTATGTGCATCTCCATATCATGCACATCCTGTGAAAGCCTGGAAACTGCAGTATTTGAATATAATTGAAAGGGCGCCTGCTAATTTAGAGCCCGTGACAGCACTGTAACCAAGATTTACAGTTGCCAACGGTTGACAACTCGGCTATTGGGTGAAAAGAGAGTGATGGGAATCTGATTTGATGGGATGACCCTTTCTGACTTGTGAACAAAGAAACCTGCATATCTATTTTTAACCAGGCTCTGGAGACTTCCAGTAATTGACATTTGGAGCTGAGGCTCCTACTTGTCCCAGTTCCTGGGGATATTTGCATCTCTTTCTGTGTTTGGGTTTTGTCTGCCTAATCCCTCCGAGCGGGTGGGGATGCAGCATCGCCTCAGCGTTGGCAGGAGGCTCAGAGATGCCCTCCTCTCTGCATGTGCTCACTGCAGCCGCCTCCCTCCTCTCCGACTGGGGCTTCCAACTGGAAACCTGGCGTTTTCTATTCCAGGAAAAATGCAAATACTACTCTGAGCTTTTATGAGTTGTTATACCTGAGTGCCACTGATACATCCAAGTTTAGGCTTCACAAGTGTTATTTATCACAGTAGCAAAAAAGGAGCCACAGGGTTAGATCCTCAAGATGAGGTCCAACAGAAACCACAATGAAGCCGGAACTTGGGACTTGGGGGTTTAATACAAATTTCTCATGCAAGGGAGTGACTGCATTAAATTGTAGTCTCTGAATGTGGTTGTTGGATCTTCTCTTTGTCTCCCTGGTGTCACTCATTTCATCCCACCCATCTTCCAATGCTTGGGTTTTATTCTACCTCTTCCCTTGAAAAGACTCAATGATTTATTCATACAATCATACAGAAGAGGTTTATCTGCTACTTCTTAGGATGTTTCTTTTTTTTTTTTTAAGCCATTTTAATAGGGAAAAAGCCTTTAAGCCAAAGGACTAAACCTTTTGGTTTCGGAATTTCAGATCTCTTGTGGGGATGATATTTCCAGCTTAAGGTGAATACTGGAGATTTTTCTGGAATCACTAAAATGTCAGAAATATATGGTTAGCAAAAGGAAAACAAGGAAGGAGGGATAAATTAGGTGTTTGGAATTAAAATATACACACTACTATATATAAAATAGATAAACACAAAGACCTACTATAAAGCACAGGAAAATATACTCAACATCTTGCAATAACCTATAACAGAATAGAATGTTTTAAAAAAAGAATATGTTGCTGTTTGTTCTTGTTTTGGTCACCAAGTCATGTCTGAATCTCTTGTGACCCCACAGACTTTAGCCCGCCACGATCTACATTTCTGCAAATTGCCATGGAATTTCTCAGGCGAGAATACTGAAGTGGGTTGCCATTTCTTTCTCCAGGTGGCACAGGGGTAAAGAATCCTCCTGTCAATGCAGGAGGCTCAGGTTTGATCCATGGGTCAGGAAGATCCACTAGAGAAGGAAATGGCAACCCACTCCAGTTTCCTTGCCTGGGAAGTCTGTTGGACAGAGGAACCTGGCAGGCTATAAGCTTGTGGAGTTGCAAAAGAGTCAGACACAACTTAGCAACTATACCACAACAAAAAAGAACATATATTTATATGTATAACTGAATCATATTGTTGTACAATCTGAATCGTGTTTCCAGTGCATGCAGTGTCTGCTGTGACCGGCATTCCTTGATTTGCGTGATGAGATGTGGCACAGAGGTAAAGAGTACGGTCATCCGTTCTCTGCACGCCAGGATGCCCAGGGCGATGGCCAGATGCGTCTTCCCCGTTCCCGGATTTCCGTAGAACACGGCATTGTGACCCTGCCTGATAAAGTCAAGCCTCTCGAGTTCCTTCAGCAGCGGCTTCACCCCCTCTGGCAGTTCATCCCGTTTCAGTTCATCCATATACTTATATTGTGGGAATCCTGCCGTCTTGAGGCGTTTCTTCTGTGCGTTCTCAGCCCTTTGCTCATGCTCTGCCCTGAGCAGCTCGTACAGGAACCTGTCATAGCCCCATTTCTCTTTCTGTGCCATTTCCGTAGAACACGGCATTGTGACCCTGCCTGATAAAGTCAAGCCTCTCGAGTTCCTTCAGCAGCGGCTTCACCCCCTCTGGCAGTTCATCCCGTTTCAGTTCATCCATATACTTATATTGTGGGAATCCTGCCGTCTTGAGGCGTTTCTTCTGTGCGTTCTCAGCCCTTTGCTCATGCTCTGCCCTGAGCAGCTCGTACAGGAACCTGTCATAGCCCCATTTCTCTTTCTGTGCCACGGAGACAATCTCCTCCAGCCTGGTTCTTACCGCACCGAGATGCAGTTCATGCGTCAGCCTCGACAGTAGCCGACCAGCATCCTGCTCATTCCACTGTTCCATAGTTTGCACTGCTTATCGTTTTATCCATCAGCATCGCAGCCATATGCAGTGCTTCCTCGGCTCTCTGCTCTATTGAGCCGCTGTCCTGCTGTAGCATGACGATTGTGGCGGATTCACCACAGCCCTCCGGAGCAAGTGCTGCCTTCATCAGTGTCAGCGTCACGATTCTCACCCTGCTCTTCTTCAGCCTGCCGTATGCCTCGGATACGTCTTCGTACGTAAGATTTTTCTCCTTGGCAAACAGAAGCAGTTCGACAAAGTCCTTCGGGCAGTTCTCAAAATCGCCATGGAAGATTCTCCTGATGCCCTCCGGAGCCTGTCTGAGCGCCTCTGCATTCCTTACTGCGCCCGGTTTGTGGCTAAGTGTCGTGAGATAGTGTTCAAGTACCAGCTTCCACCCGCCGGCAGCCACCTTTTCGTGCGAGGCTACCACGGTGCCATTCTCGAGCACTTCAATCTTGTTGGTGTAGTCGCGCACCATGACTGTCTTCAGCGTGAGCCTGTCCGGCACGGAGTAGTAGGCCTTGTCCACGGTAACGACACCATAGTTGTTGACACTGCGCTCTACCATCTGGAAGCATCCGAAATCATCCTTGCACGGACGCATGGCAGCGAAGTCCTCCTGGGCAAGTCGTGCCACCTCGGCCGTGACCTTGCTCTTGCCCGTCTTGTTCATGTTCTCGCAGACCTTGTCCAGATATGCCTGCGCCTCTTCCAGGCTGTCGAAATGGTCTTTTACGGAGAAGGCCTCCTTGCGCAGCACCTTCACGGTCTCCTCCACGCTTCCCTTCTCGTTGCCGCGCCGTGCGTTGCAGAAACGCCATTCAAACTCATAGAAGCCGGCCAGGTCGAGCAATGCTCCCGTAGGCTCCTTCTCGCTGCCCACAAAGGACTTCACGGCCACCTTCATATTGTCATACACCATACGCTTGGGGATGCGGCCGATGTCGTGGAAATAGTCGCGGTGTGCCTCCTGAAAGGCCAGCGTGTGCTCCCTGATGAAAAGATAGCCCCTTCGGTGGTTGCTGTGTGGGAGGACAAAGGCAGCCATCCGCAGCTTCATCCAGCGTCCGGCAATGCAGAGCTTCACCTCGCCCCAGTCAAACTGGCACTCCTCACCAGCAGGGTGCCATTGTCGGATAAAACACTCGTTCACCTTGCCGCTGCCTGCAAGGCGTGCCCTGTAATCACGGGCGTAGGACGTGACGGTGCTGTAGCAGATGTCGTAGCCCATATCGTTATGGAGGATGTCCCACACCTTCTGCATGTCTATGCACTGCTTCCGGTTGTTTTCCTGCTTCTTCCGTTCGTTATCGCGGATAGAGGATTCAATGAAGGCACGTGCCTCTGCGTCCAGCTTGTAATGCTCACGCTCTGGCGTGTGGAATACACATCCTGTGAAAGCCTGGAAACTGCAGTATTTGAATATAATTGAAAGGGCGCCTGCTAATTTAGAGCCCGTGACAGCACTGTAACCAAGATTTACAGTTGCCAACGGTTGACAACTCGGCTATTGGGTGAAAAGAGAGTGATGGGAATCTGATTTGATGGGATGACCCTTTCTGACTTGTGAACAAAGAAACCTGCATATCTATTTTTAACCAGGCTCTGGAGACTTCCAGTAATTGACATTTGGAGCTGAGGCTCCTACTTGTCCCAGTTCCTGGGGATATTTGCATCTCTTTCTGTGTTTGGGTTTTGTCTGCCTAATCCCTCCGAGCGGGTGGGGATGCAGCATCGCCTCAGCGTTGGCAGGAGGCTCAGAGATGCCCTCCTCTCTGCATGTGCTCACTGCAGCCGCCTCCCTCCTCTCCGACTGGGGCTTCCAACTGGAAACCTGGCGTTTTCTATTCCAGGAAAAATGCAAATACTACTCTGAGCTTTTATGAGTTGTTATACCTGAGTGCCACTGATACATCCAAGTTTAGGCTTCACAAGTGTTATTTATCACAGTAGCAAAAAAGGAGCCACAGGGTTAGATCCTCAAGATGAGGTCCAACAGAAACCACAATGAAGCCGGAACTTGGGACTTGGGGGTTTAATACAAATTTCTCATGCAAGGGAGTGACTGCATTAAATTGTAGTCTCTGAATGTGGTTGTTGGATCTTCTCTTTGTCTCCCTGGTGTCACTCATTTCATCCCACCCATCTTCCAATGCTTGGGTTTTATTCTACCTCTTCCCTTGAAAAGACTCAATGATTTATTCATACAATCATACAGAAGAGGTTTATCTGCTACTTCTTAGGATGTTTCTTTTTTTTTTTTTAAGCCATTTTAATAGGGAAAAAGCCTTTAAGCCAAAGGACTAAACCTTTTGGTTTCGGAATTTCAGATCTCTTGTGGGGATGATATTCCAGCTTAAGGTGAATACTGGAGATTTTTCTGGAATCACTAAAATGTCAGAAATATATGGTTAGCAAAAGGAAAACAAGGAAGGAGGGATAAATTAGGTGTTTGGAATTAAAATATACACACTACTATATATAAAATAGATAAACACAAAGACCTACTATAAAGCACAGGAAAATATACTCAACATCTTGCAATAACCTATAACAGAATAGAATGTTTTAAAAAAAGAATATGTTGCTGTTTGTTCTTGTTTTGGTCACCAAGTCATGTCTGAATCTCTTGTGACCCCACAGACTTTAGCCCGCCACGATCTACATTTCTGCAAATTGCCATGGAATTTCTCAGGCGAGAATACTGAAGTGGGTTGCCATTTCTTTCTCCAGGTGGCACAGGGGTAAAGAATCCTCCTGTCAATGCAGGAGGCTCAGGTTTGATCCATGGGTCAGGAAGATCCACTAGAGAAGGAAATGGCAACCCACTCCAGTTTCCTTGCCTGGGAAGTCTGTTGGACAGAGGAACCTGGCAGGCTATAAGCTTGTGGAGTTGCAAAAGAGTCAGACACAACTTAGCAACTATACCACAACAAAAAAGAACATATATTTATATGTATAACTGAATCATATTGTTGTACATCCCAAACTAACACAGCATTGTAAATTAGCTATATTTCAATAAAAATTTTAAAAAGGAAAAAAATCAACATTTAAGTGTTATAGATGCCATTTCTCTCTGTACAAGATCAGTCTCCCCTAAGATGAAGTTAGGGGTGTGAAATCTGAAAGATATTTTGAAGATGCCATTCTCTTCTTCACTACTGATTACCATAATCACTTAGAAAACACAAACTTCTTCACTCCAGTTGAAAGCCAGAAGCAGTGTATCATGCCTCTAGGGGAAAACATAGGCAAAACACTCTCTGACATAAAGCACAGCAAGATCCTCTTTGACCCACCTCCCAGAGTAATAAAAATAAAAGCAAAAATAAACAAATGGGACCTAATTAAACTAAAAAATTTTTGCACAACAAAGGAAACTATAAACAAAGTGAAAAGACAGGCTTCAGAATGGGAGAAAATAATAGCAAATGAAACAACTGACAAAGAATTAATATCCAAAATATACAAGTAGCTCATGCAGCTCAATACCAGAAAAACAAATGACCCAGTCAAAAAATGAGCCAAAGAACTAAACAGACATTTCTCCAAAGAAGACATACATATGGGTAACAAACACATGAAAAGATGCTCAACATCACTCATTATCAGAGAAATGCAAATCAAAACCAAAGTGAGGTACCATTCCACGCTGGTCAGAATGGCTGCCATCAAAAAGTCTACAAACAATAAATGCTGGAGAAGGTGTAGGAGAAAAGTGAATCTTCTTACACTGTTGGTAGGAATGCAAACTAGTACAGCCACTATGGAGAACAATGTAAAGATTCCTTAAAAACCTGGAAATAAAACTGCCATATGACCCAGCAATCCCACTGCTGGGCATACACACCAAGGAAATAAGAATTGAAAGAAACA
This sequence comes from Madoqua kirkii, assembly GCA_006408675.1. Taxonomy (NCBI): domain Eukaryota; kingdom Metazoa; phylum Chordata; class Mammalia; order Artiodactyla; family Bovidae; genus Madoqua; species Madoqua kirkii. Next base: position 30,632 of record SJYC01033462.1, on the reverse strand, counting down.
CATGTACCTCAATGTTCATCACAGCACTGTTTACAACAGCTAGGGCATGGAAGTGATCTAGATGTCCTTCCGCAGATGAATGGATAAGAAAGCTGTGGTACATATATACAATGGAATATTACTCAGCTATTACAAAGAATGCATTTGAGTCAGTTCTAATGAGGTGGATGAAACTGGAGCCTATTATGCAGAGTGAAGTAAGCCAGAAAGAAAAACACCAATACAGTATATTAACACATATATATGGAATTTAGAAAGATGGTAATGATGACCCTATATACAAGACTGCAAAAGAGACACAGATGTAAAGAATAGACTTTTGGGCCCTGTGGGAAAAGGTGAGGGTGGGATGATTTGAGAAAATAGCATTGAAACACGTATATTACCATATGTGAAACAGATGACCAGTCCAAGTTCGATGCATGAAACATGGTACTCAAAGCTGGTGCACTGGGATGACCCTGAGGGATGGGATGGGGTAGGAGGTGGGAGAGGGGTTCCTGATGGGGAAACATCTCTGGCTGATTCATGCCAATGTACGGCAAAAAACCACTACAATATTATAAAGTAATTAGCCTCCAATTAAAATAAATAATTACTTTAAAAAAATTTTAAAAAGAATCTGCCTGCAATGCAGGAGACCCAGGTTTGATCCTGGGTCAGGAAGATCTCCTGGCAATCCACTCCAGTATTCTTGCCTGGAGAATTCCATGAACAGAGAGGCCTAGGGCTACAGCCCATGGAGCTGCAAAGAGTCAGACACAACTGAGTGAGTGATTAACACTTTTAACACTTGTGAGAGTCATTCTAGTAGTCTATGTGGATAATTCAAGCCAGAAAAATTATCGCAGTGTGACTGATTACCAATTGCTGCTAGGATTGTCCTGAGTTCAGGAGGGGAGTGGTCAGGTCTATGGAGACTGGAAATCAAGAAAGACTTCTTGATTGGAAGTCTTGATCTTGAACAAAGGTCATTTTTACCACAAAGTCTTTCCTGATTTCCAGTCCCTGTAGAATTGACCAATTTCCTTATCTGTATCCTCTGTGTATCTGGACCACTGCCTCTCCTGTTAGACTGTAAGTCTTTCAGGCAGAGATCGGGCCATTCATATCTGTAGCCCCAGTGCTTACAAAGTGTCTGTACAAGTGGATGCAATAAAGGACTCATGAATGAGTGAATAATACTAATAAAAAAAGAGAAACATTCCTGACACAGTCAGTAAGGTCAGCCTCCTCTGGCAACCCCGGCCGTGCTTGTCTCCTGAACTCCTCCCGCACAGACCATCTCCCAGTTCCCCAGCCAGCAAGCTCTCCTGCCTCAGGTGGAACGCTCCTTCCTCCAGCCAGGACACCTGAGATCCTGTCTCCTGGAGCAGGCATCCCACCTCTCCTTTCCCACGCTGTCTGTCTAGATAACTGCAAATCGCCCTTCAGATACTGGAAGACGTCTGTTCCTTAAGGAGCACTTTGATGATTAGGTCCCATGCCCATGCTATTTGCTCTTTTCTTATCCATTAGAGCATGGAACCAGTTTGCAATTATACATCTATTTGTGCCATTATTTACTGAATGTCTAAGTGTTTATCTTCACAAGGACAAGGGTTGCATGTGATGGGAATCACTCACCCTGGCTATTCTATCCTTCTCTAGCACACTGCTGGGCTCACAGACTGCAATCAAAACTAAGTATGCTCTCAATGAACTTATTGTACAGAAATCCTGAAGTTTCATAGAAATTTTCTTTTATTCTCAATGAATAATTATGGTCTTGCTAGTTCATTCAGTGGTCAGAAATGTAAGTGAAGTTGTTGTCAATATATGTATTGTTTTCTTTGGTAAGTTTGATGTGTATATATACATATTTATACATAAGTAAATGTGCAGCATAATCAGAATATTTAATGTTTCAAAGAACTTTTTATATCATCATCTATCATATTTCCTCATCAAAAACTCTCTGTGAGGAAAGTAAGGCTTTTATTGTGAAGAAATTAAGATATATACATATATATATATACATACATATATATAATATAATAATAAGTATCTACTGTAGTATATAGTAGATATCTACATATAATACGTGGTAGATACATAATAGTATATAAAATATCCTAACATATAATGTAAATGGGTTCCCAAGTGAATCAGTGGTGAAGATTCTGCCTGCCAAGCAGGAGATGCAGGTTTGATCCTTGGGTTGGGAAGATCCCCTGGAGAAGGAAATGGGCAACCCACTCCAGTATTCTTGCCTGAGAAATCCCATGGACATAAGAACCTGGCCAACCACAGTCCAGGGGGTCAAAAAAGAGTTGGACATGACTTAGAGACTAAACAATAACAAAATAATGTATATACTATATGTTATATACTGTGTGGTAGATATATATTATCATAACATATATACTAATTTACTAGAATGCAATTGTATACTATAAACAAATAGATATTACATATGTTATATAAGCCAACTAACCAATTGGGAAAGCAGCACATCAAGTCTGTATATAGTCACCCTCCTTACGTAACTTATATGCAGAGTACATCATGTGAAATGCTGGGCTGGATAAATCACAAGCTGGAATCAAGATTGCCAGGAGAAATATCAATAACCTCAGATACACAGATGACACCACCTTAATGGCAGAAAGTAAAGAGGAACTAAAGAGCCTCTTCATGAAGGTAAAAGAAGAGAGTGAAAAACCTGGCTTAAACCTCAACATTCAAAAAGCTAAGATCATGGCATCTGGTCCCATCACTTCATGGCAAATAGATGGGGAATGGAAACAGTGATAGACTTCATTTTCTCGGGCTCCAAAGTCACTGTGGATGGTGACTGCAGCCATGAAATTAAAAGATGCTTCCTCCTTGGAAGAAAAGTTATGACCAACCTAGTCAGCATATTCAAAAGCAGAGACATCACTTTGCTGACAAAGGTCAGTCTAGTCAAAGCTATAATTTTTCCAGTAGTCATGTATGGATGGGGGCGGGGGGTTGGACTATAAAGAAGGCTGAATGCAGAAGAATTTACGCTTTTGAACTGTGGTGCTGGAGAAGACTCCTGAGAGTCCCTTGGACAGCAAGGAGTTCAAACCAGTCAATCCTAAAGGAAATCAACTCTGATTATTCATTGGAAGGACTTATGCTAAAACTGAAGCTTCAGTATTTTGACCATCTGATGTGATGAGTCAACTCACTGGAAAAGGCCCTGATGCTGAGAAGGATTGAGGGCAAGAAGAGAAGGAGACAACAGTGGATGAAATGTTTGGATGGCATCACTGCACTGACTCAATGGATATGAGTTTGAGTAAACTCTGGGATACAGTGAAGGACAAGGAAGGCTGGCGTCCTGCAGTCCATGGGGTCGAAAAGTCAGATACGACTAAGCTACTGAACAACAACAAGGCAGCATGTTATACATAATTACCTAAAGCCACCCTGTAAGCTCATTGCAAAGACAGAATTCATTATGGAATTTTATAATCCGGAGTGATGATTAAGATGCTTATAACTCTATGTGGGTGGTGTTGAAAAAAATGACTCTAGATAATTCTTCCTTCCGCGTGTGAAAACAGCTCTTTAATTTTTGCACAATCTTTTGCTGTTTGCTCATGAAAATAAATAGACGGCTGCTATGAGAAATCTTTCATTGCAGACTTTTCTGCGAGAATGAAACTGAAGTCAGGAAGCAGTCAAGCCCAAAATGGTCTTGCTGACAACCATGTTCTTGGATCAGAGCCCCAGACCTGCAGTGTACCGAGAAGACTTCTCCACAGTTTGGATGGGTAAGCCTGAAAACTAAAGGACAAGTAATTTGGAGAAAAGGTAGAATTCCTCCTTTTTAATGTAGAAGGAATTAGGAGGAACAAAGAAAGGAAAGTTACAAGTGCTTATCATTTACTTTGCATCCAAGACTTTGCTTAGGAATTTCCAATATTTTGTCTTTCTTATTTAATCCTCCCTACACCCTGAGAGATGGAGGTATTATTATTATTACAACAGAGAAGTCAGTTAACATGCATTGTGTCAAAGGGGTATCTTACTTGTGGATCTGTTCTACCACTCTGAGCTCCACAAATCAATTGCAAGAGCTTAAGATCCTCTTGGAGACATTTTCCAGTTAAAGTGAATATTGCATCGTAAACTGACTGTCCCATTAGATGAGTTCCTAGGATCTATGAAATGAAATGTCTGGTATGATGTCAGGGCTTGGGGTTGCCATGCCAACCCTCTGCAGATGCCTACAGAGCTGGCTTGTACATAACTCCTTATTTTCACACCTTGCCCTAAGTGATACTTGGCAGCACTCTTAATGAGATGGATTTTCCATGGTCCTCTTTATTTGCAATGGACAGGTGTCATCCAAGAGCTGCTTTGCTACTTTGTCACTAATTCTCCATACCTCTATCACATTGGCAATATCCTCCAAAAAGCCACTACCATGTCAGTAATTCCCAGGCCCTGTCCTTGGTGTTCCCACCCTGTTATCTGGGATGTTCATGTGTCATGCTCGAGTGTCCTAAATAACAGGGTGGGAACACCAAGGACAGGGCCTGGGAATTACACTCGGGCTTCCCTCATCGCTCAGCTGGTAAAGAATCCGCCTGTAATGCAGGAGACCCCAGTTTAATTCCTGGGTTGGGAAGATCTCCCTGGAGAAGGGATAGGCTACCCACTCCAGTATTCTTGGTCTTCCATTGTGGCTCAGCTGGTAAAGAATTTGCCTACAATGCGGGAGACCTGGGTTCGATCCCTGGGCTGGAAAGATCTCCTGGAGAAAGGAAAGGCTACCCACTTCAGTATTCTGGCCTGGAGAATTCCACGGACTGTATAGTCCATAGGGTCACAAAGAGTAGGACACAGCTGAGCAACTGTCACTTTCACCGTGTTGCACTTTCACCGTGTCGCACTTTCACTGTGTCAAACCCAGCTTGGAGGCTTGCTCCAGGTGGACCATCATTTCTTTCATCTTGTTCTGAGTCAGGATGTCATGATCACATGTTCCAGTCATGATACCAAGCATCTTCAGTATATTTTATTATCTAACCCATAAAATCACACTGAAAGATAGGAATAGCTGTGATTCTCCGTTTTTCTGAAAAGGAAGCTGAAACAAAAGAACGCTTCCCCAAGGATACAGAGTTTGGCAGAGGCGGAGCTGGGAGCCTGCACGCAGGCGTTCTCTCTTTGAGGCCGGCATGCTCGCCACCCAGAATGTAAGGAATGGATGGGTGCTGGATGGGAACAGGTGGGCATCCTTGAGTCTGTTTCCCACCTTTATTTTGGCAAGTCAGTACATCATACGCAGTGTGCTGCTTTAGCGTGGATATAGATGGACTGTGCTGTGCTCAGTGGCTTAGCTGTGTCTGACTCCTTGATCCTCTCTGGACTGTAGCTCACCAGGCTCCTCTGTCCATGGGATTCTCCAGGCAAGAATACTGGAGTGGTTGCCATTTCCTCCTCCAGGGGATCTTCCCAACCCAGGGATAGAACCCTTGTCTCCGTGTCTCCTTCATTGCAGGTAGATTCTTTACTGTTGAGTCATTGGGGAAGCTCATAGATATGGATGCTGCTAAGTCACTTCAGTCATGTCCGACTCTGTGTGACCCCATAGACAGCAGCCCAACAGGCTCTGCTGTCCCTGGGATTCTCCAGGCAAGAATACTGGAGTGGGTTGCATTTCCTTTTCCAGTGTGTGAAAGTGAAAAGTGAAAGTGAAGTCACTCAGTCATGTCCGACTTGTAGCGACCCCATGGACTGCAGCCTACCAGGCTCCTCCGTCCATGAGATTTTTCTAGGCAAGAGTACTGGAGTGGCTTGCCATTGCCTTCTCCATATAACTCTTACTAAATAAGATATATAGATAATCTTTATCATACAAAATTGATAGGCAGGAAACATACTGATTTTGTATAACTCAAACCTCACCCCTGCAAGGGGATTTACAGACATAAGTGTACTTTGTACCCTAGAAGATGACATCTGCCACTCAGACACTGTAATGAACTAGTCAAAACAGAAAAAAAGTTGCCAAGCTCTGACACTCCATGTGAGGTCAGAGCATGTGTTAGCATGGAGGAACTCTCTATGATCCTGATGGGTCTTGGGAGAAGAGAGAAATTAGGACTTGGGGAAATGACACCAAAAGAGACTACCGAAGAGGTTTCTGTTGTGCATATTACACCTCCGCTGCACAGAGCTGGTCACTCCTGACCCCTCATTCTCAATCTTGTCTTCTAGGACTCTTGCCACTGGAATCCGTCAGGTGCTGAGACTATTCTCAACTTGTACTTGTTGAATGAATTAACCTGGAAACTATTTTCGGTGGGACTTCATATTTGATTTCAAATATATTTGATTTGATGTGAAATTCAGCAGAAAAAATGTTCTATATATATAATTTTGTTAGAATATATGTATTTCAATGACTGTAGCATAATGTGGAAGCACCTTTCGCTTCTGTTTAAAATCTTTGGCTGAATGTGGGTTTTCTCTGTGAAGGCTGGGGTGCATGCTCAGCTTTTTGCTAATCTGGGGTCTTGGCAAGGCTGCCTGTGTCTAGGTGATCTGCACGTGTCACCTACAGACTGGCACTTGCTATCCACCTCCACAAGGGCTAAATCAAGAGCTAGCTGTTGTAGCTATTGATCTTCATCACCCTGAAAAGAGTTCAGGGTGGAAATCAGGAATGAGGGACTCTGTACTCTGGGAAAAACTGGTAGAACAGGTCTTCAGATTGATATTTTCAGGAGATGAATTTATGATCCCAATTCTTGCATCTCCTCATATCTAGAAAGGCACTAAATTCCTTCATGGTGATGTCTGCCCCTCGTGACTAACAATAACCTTTACGAGAGTAACAGAAACTTCTGCAAAAAATAATAATAATATGTGCTTGAGTGTATGTACTCCCTGTTCACCAAAGTCACATTTATTCTGAACCTCTCTCTACCCCTCACCTCTTTGAAACAGTTTTTCAGAGCTACCTGAGATGCTGTCTCCTAGACTAGAGTTCTCATTTTGCCCCCAAACAAAACTTAACTCACAGCGTTTATGTGTATTTTAGCAAATTCATTGACATAAAACCCTCCTTGAGTAACTTTTGTTAATATCTTTAGCCTATATGTTAGAAAATATTTCACAGTAATATGAAGTTTATTCAAGTACTCTTTTTAACTTTTCACGTGTTGAGTTTGTTAAAGACACTTTTTTGACTGGATATATTGCAAAGGTGATATAAAGTTATGGCACTCAGAAAGGGTACCATTCATTTTCTTACAACCAATTGTATCATCATGAATTCGTCTTATGGTTTTGATTAGATCTGGGGGCAGCTAAATGCTGTAAGTCTGGGAGGGGTGCCACGGTTGGGAAGCAGTGCACTGAACTCCCGGGTTGGCACTCAGGGACTTCTCTGCATTTCCCTGCAGCAAATAGCCTATTGGCTTAGTGGCAGGAAATAATCTGTAAATTTGGGGATGTAGTAAGCCACAGGAGGAGCTGGGCAGGATCTGGACTGCACAAGAAAATAATGGCCATAGTCTATTTGCATCTTTCTTCCTGAGTATGGTTGTGGGAGTAGCCTCTCTGAAACCTCAGGGCTTTGCTGTGGTACTCCATATGTGGAAAAGCAGTTTCAGGTTTGTTTACAAGCAAGGGTGTCACCTACCCTGTGAAAGAGTTCTGTAGAATGTGGTATCTCAGTAATTCCACGTTGAAGTTATTGGACCTACGGTTCTAACCTTAATAAGAGAATACCTAGCGTATCTGCTGCAAAGTTGAAATGAGAATGCATGTAAAATCTTGAATCCCCAAATAAAAACTCCAGAGAGATGAATAACAAAGCCAATTCTTATCATTCGGGGAATCATTTAACATTTCAATAGCTCACGCCTGAGTGTTTGGCAGCTACAGGAGGACTTGCTGGGAATGTGCGGCCTAGAAAAAACCACTGTAAAGATTGCTGATGCCTGAATCACAAGTTAGAATATGATTTTGCTACTTGGTCCTTTGCTATCCATCACTTTTCTTAGAAGAAGTTTCCAGACTCTCTGGCTGTTCAGATTATGTTTTCCCTCCTGCTCCAGGTAGCAAATTGACAGTGAAGCTGGGGAGTGTAAATGTTGGGGCAATAGAAATTATGTAAATGTTGCATTCCAGCAAGACAAATTTCAAGCCCTTGAGGTCTTTCAAGGAGCATTAATTTTAGAAATTATACACAAAATTTAACTTTTCATGCTAATAGTGATTTCATAAAGAAAAACTCGTTAGTAAAGGTGACAAATATGAAGTTCTATTGAACATTTAAATTCAAGGATCTCAGTGAATGCCCTGGGGAGGTATTTACCCAGCCAATGACTCTCTGATGTTATTAAGAAGTAATTTATTCAAGAAAGTCTCCATTCATGAGTTTACATAAGAACAATATCTACTTTACAAAGGCTTGTGTTCTCAGTATAGCACATACCTAATTTACAATGACTTTTGGTTAAAATTTTCATTAGGTAGGTTCAATAGTATTTGATAATTTTAATTCAGTTTTACGAGATCCCAGGTTCCCATTTATAGGAAGAGAAAATGAATGCAGAGGAAATAAATTTTTAAAGAGCAAATTTATCTCTCAAATGAGCTCTGCTAATTTCAGTAGCAAATCTGAGGTGGAAGAAAGTTAACCTTTAGCAATCCTATGGAAGTTCTTTGGGGCACAGACTCTGGGAAAAAAATCACTCAGTCCCACAGCATCAGTGCTCTGCAACTATGCCAACCTGTGCAGTGATTTTTACAGTAGACATTTTTGTGAAATACTGACATGGAAGAGGGGCCCTCAGGGTTTAGGCACAGGGTGTTTTCATGGGTGAAGACAGGAAGGGAACAGAGCTCCTCAGGCATAGGTCAGATCTAGAAAAACAGAACCAAAATAGATGAGAGATGACTTTCCCTGTTCCTTAAAGAGTATACAATTATGAGAGTTCAAGAATTTAGGGGAGAAAATGATTACTTGAGCTTTAATCAAGAATGTGAAATCAGGGCAGACTGAGAGCCCCAGATAAAGGAAGATGAGAAAGACACTTCACAGGACCGGTCATTGAAGAACAGGCCAGCCCTGATTTCCCTGGTTGTTCAGACAGTAAAGAATCTGCTTGCAATGTGGGAGATCCGGGTTCAATCCCTGGGTCAGGGAGATCTCTGGAGAGGGGAATGGCAACCCACTCCAATGTTCTTGCCTGGAGAATCCCATGGACAGAGGAGCCTGGTGGGCTTCCATCTATGGGGTCGCACAGAGTCAGACATGACTGAGCAACTAACACACTTGGCTTGTCTGACTGGAGAAGGGATGAGGTTAGCAGGAGGTTATAACACACACACAGACACACACACACACACACGCACACACACGCACACACACAGAAAATTAAGGGTTTTTTTTTTTTTTTAGCAATTAAGTTTCCTGTTAAAATTCTCTGATTTAGACTTATATAACAACTTCAAAGTCCTTGCCAGCTAATTTGCAAATAGCACAGGGCCATGCAAACGACTGATGCTGAAGCTCAAGCTCCAATTCTTTGGCCACCTATGTAAAGAGCCAGCTCTTTAAAAAAGACCCAGATGCTGGGAAAGATTGAGGGCAGGAGAAGGAAGGGGCAAGAGAGAATGAGATGACTGGATGGCCTCACCGAATCAATGGACATGAATTTGAGCAAACTCTGAGAGATAGTGAAGGGCAGGGAAGCCTGGCATGGGGTCCCAAAGAGTTGGACACGACTTAGTGACTGAATGAGTAGCAACAACAACAATGCAAAGTGAAACACCACCCCTCCAATCTTATTAACAAATTGAAAGAATCGAATACTATTTGCCAACAATGTAGTCCAGCTTCTCGCAATGTGGTTACTATGCTGATAGAGGAAATGTGAATAAAATTCCCTGTGACATAATGGTCCAGGGTCCTGATGACCCAGCTGGGGTTTACAGTGACTCCTGTAACGACTGTGGGTGAAAAAGCCAGAGAAGGCACTTCACTCCTTATCCTGCCGTTTCCATTCTGAACTGGGCTCTTTCCTCGGACTCTTCAAGGAAAGGGAGAGGTCTACTAAGCAAGCATTCAGTGAACGTGATCAATGTAGAAAGCCAAACTAGATCGTTCACCTTCGAAATGTCAGATCTTATTGACTAAAGTCTTATTTGTGTTTATTCTCTTTATGTAGCTCTTACAAATGCCCTTGGTCTATTAGGAAACAGACTGTCTCTAAAAGTCTTCTTATAGTTATAAAGTCAGCCTTATATTAAGTCAGGATTCAAATGAACATCTGATTTTGGGGGGTCTTGGCCTCTGAGATATTACATGAAACCTTTGAAGCTAAAGTCAAATGCCCTATTTATTAGTTGTATACGGACGACACTGTCTGTCTAAAATGCATTCTGTGAGGGTTAGAAGTGAATCTAAGAATATATGGTTTATGATTGTCATTGTCATTGTAAGTTACAGCTCTGTATTTTATAGTACATAATGAAATGAGATGATAAAAATGACATCAAGCTTTGGATTTTAGTGTCTAAATCACCCATTTTACTCATCATTTGGCAGCTAAATGTCTCTTAAGTGCCGTGCAAGGTTTCATGATTTAATGTTTGCCCAAAGAACAGAGAGAAATCTGTTGAGCTGTGCTACTAAGTAGAGTCAGACTATGCTTCATGAGACCATCGGAAGGCAGGGCCAGATTTCAAGCTGATCTGTCTACCTCTGGACTTCTGATTCCCAGAGGCCCATCAAACCCACAAGATGCACGGAGAAAATTTACAGAAAAAATTCATGGAGTTTACTGCGTTCCCATCATACATTTACCTTACTCTGACAGCCCTTTCAAGCTCTTTTCTCTGAAAAATTGGTATTTGGGGCTCTGGTGGTCTTTGGTATTTAGCCTTCTGCCTTTATGAGCTTTGCTGTGACCAAAGAGAATTCATTATTTTGGAGGAATCTTAGCTCACAGTGGTGCAAGGCTCGTTGTGGTAGCTCCCAGTGCTGTAACTGTTACGTGCCTGCCGGTTTTCTTAAAAACTCTGTAGCCTATAAACCTTGCTCTTCAGTTTAGGAGCTTCAAAACAGGATGTTGGAAGGTGGCCTAATATGACGAAGTACTCATTAGCTGCAATTTTTCAACTATATTCTACTGAACCCTCTGCCAATGCAAAGGACTGCCATTCCCACTCTTTACACCCTGCCCCTCAGATGCTGGGTAAGATTATGGCCAGAAAACAGTGGCATCTAGTTTCAAGGTCACTTTGTCTTGCCTCTGCTTTAAATAGGTAATAATCATGATCGGACTTCACACTGATCGAGGATCGAGACATTTAGTAGTGTGACCCCCATGATTTTAGGGACTTTGTGATAGTCCTCTGACTCCTTGTGTTTCCCAGCTCTTGCCTCATGTTAAAACAAACATAATTCACTATCATCAGTGGTGCTCCTTGATCCCCAGACATGACTGTCAGGTGGTATGTGAAGGCTATAACATAGATAACTCCCAAGATGTCATTAATTATACATACAGGTGCAGTAAATATGTGACAAGGGGGACCAAGAAAGGAGAGGAATAAGAAATAAAAAATCCAGAAATTGTGGAGATGTTCCACAAAACTAGACAAAACTCTAGGGCTTTACAGGATCTAAATTGCTTTTTGTCACCCTCTCAATTAGAGAAGCTAATCCTGATGTTATTGAACATTCCTGAGCAATAAAGTGTGTGAAATAACTTCCCTCTCATAACCAAGCGATGGTATGTGACCCAGATCACAACTACTATCCATGCAATGCATACATATTTTAGGATTAAGTTAAGTTTTCGCTTTTCCATCTGTACTCTAATTCTGTGCCATGTGTCACCTAACAAGGTATTATCCATTATTCTTTTATTCAGTTCACTGTGTTTTGTTCCCCTTGTCCCTTGAAAATTAGCCTGTCTGTAATCAGAAATCACTTCCCCTCACAGTTCAGTGCTTCTTCTGGAGAAGCAGCAAATGCTTGTTTACAGGGCTGGTAATTGGATTAAAATTTTGAAAAGAAACAGAAAAATTGAATGTATTGAAAAAATGAAAGACTAGAGCATGAAAATCAACAAAGTCAAAACAAATTAAAAAGCTCTAATGGATGAAATTGCTATTAATAGAAATCACTTATCAGGTACAATGTTCCAGAGCTTATCAATATTCAATTGCAATAATATTTGAAAACCTAAGCAAAGAAGGGAAAGGGTTCTTGTGAATAGCCTTTCTGTGGGGATGAAATGAGGATGGTTGATTAGTTTCTGTGCATCTTCTGAACTGTCTTAAAAAATGGGCAATGAATAAATCTGCACAAGATATGGATGTGGAAACACTACAGTAGGGATGGTGATCCTGTGTTAGATTATTTAAGAAGGAGAATTAAGTATCCTTTTAAATTTGAATACTGGTATTTCGATAAAATCACAGAAAAGAAAAAGTCAGGTGAATCTTTGTCCACAGATTCTTGCTGAGCGATGTGAACAAGCATAACGTGAGAGTCACTGGGTGTGGTGTGCCATTTTGTCACTGCAGAAATGATGGCAGTATCGTATAGCCAGCTGCTTCCAACCTGAAAACTATATTTGGACCTAATTTTCTCTATACTCTCACAATAACCATATTCAAACATTTTTTCAAAAGAAGCCAAAGTTTTGGATAAACAAAATAAAACACCTTGCAAGAAACCAAAAGCAAGAGAAGTATAGGAATTTGAAATCAAATAGTCATACTGGGATGTCAATATCCAACAACAGGAAAACTTTGATATAAATGTGATCCAAAGAGGAAATGGAGCAGACCCAACAGTAAACACAATCCAAAAGAGAAAAATGCAAAGAGAAACAACAGAAATGTTTATACATCAAAAAGCAGAAAATGGAATTCACGTGAGTTAACCACCATCACTACCTTTTTAGCAGCTATCTTTAAACCGTCCATCTTTGGTCTGCAAAAGACGCAATCTCTTACCTGTGTGGTGGGATCACTCTGTCTTAAGCTCTGCAGATCTAAAGACGAAAATAATACAAGTAATTACATTCGGTCCTTTAATTTGATAAACATATTCTATGCTAAGATAATTTTTTAAATGTGCTCATTTTTTGGTTAAAAAAAGATAGAATGAAAGCAATGCATCATAACTAAGCACATGAGATGAATTTTCTGTTATTTGCTCTTGCAATTTGCTTATTGACCTAAAGAGACAGCAGGAATAAAACTTAGTTGTGGGGAACTTGTTCAGTCTTCATCAGAATAGAATGATGGTGCTGAGTAACTGATTTCTGACTGTTGCTACAGCTATGCTGATAAGATTTTATAAGGGTTTGTCTACACTATCTTAGGGATTTTGGTACCTAATGACTACCCTCTATTTTATCCATGTTGATTGAATTGTGGGGAAGAAAGAGAATCCATGCCCTTCCTTTGCCATAGAAATCCTATCTAGGGACCTAATGTCACAGAATTATTACAGAATGTGCTTGGTCTGTTTTATTTAGGTTGTAAAATCTAGAACATTAGCCAATTGTTCTGCTCCAATGCTTACTGAAGTCCATTTACCATGTGTAACATTTTCATTTTTTGACCAAGCAATAAAAACTGGGTTCTAAAATGTTTTAGACGAGTTACAATTCATTTTCTTGCTTGTCAAGAGTATAAGACTGATGAATTGGGAGCAACAAGGAATATAAATATATAAATGGAAAACCTGAATCCAGTTCTAGAACCTGTGAATCAATGGATTAGCCTACCCAGTGGTTGGCAAGCTGTGGCCCAAAGGGCAGAATCCAGCCTGCCTCCTGTTTTATATGAGCTAAGAACGATTATTACCTTTGTAAGGTATTGAAAAAAATTTAAAAATAATAGTATTTCATAGTATGTAAAACAATACAAAATTCAAACTTGGGTGTTTGTAAAGGCAGTTTTATTGGGACACAGCCACATGCATTTGTGTACGTGCTGTCCATGGCTGCTGTCATGCTATAACCCAGGTGGAGGTAAGTAGGTAAGTAGTTATAAGAGGTCAGTAAGTACCTGGAACAAAGAGGATATAGCCTGAAAACCATAAAATATTTACTACCTGGCTCTTTAGGAAAAAATGTATTGACCTGTGATTGATTCCATCTTTGTTGGGGACACAGGTGGGAGGTGATATGATGAGATCCTAATAACTGAAGCTCATCATTACAGGTAGGCAAGTGAGACCTTTTTTCAGACAATTGAAACAAAAGTGACTGTATTTCATTCTGGGGTCCTCTAGGATGAAGACCGTATAGGGTGAATTTATAAACACGTGGAGCTCTTAGCTGCTTGTGTGGCAAGTTCTAGGCTGGCTTCATTGCTGGACTCTAGTTAATTATCAATAATAAGATTTCAAGACTCTCCCTAATATTTGATAAGAATATCTAGAATGTTAACCCAATATGGAATAAATAAAAAAAAACTCTTAAAGGAAATGAAACATACCATATAAGTATATACATGCAATGATTTATTGAAGCATTTCTATAAGGTTAAAAAACAGACATAACCAAACTATATTTTTAATGAAAGGATATATATACATATAACATACATATTCACATATGTTCAATAAAGGGTTAACCTTTCCCCAAAGAGGTCTGGCCTTTGCCCTCAGCTCTTGGGATACCCTACCTGATAAGAGTGTTGTTTACCTGGGGGCCTTGGTTTGTACAAGATAATTTATGCTGCCAATGTGATTTATAGCCCACAGGGAGTTTGGACCTTGAAACTTAACCTGTGGAGGGGCTGGAGACAAAGATTAGCCCAGCAGATGACCAACTTTCTTATGTGATTGAGTCCTGGTTAAACTTCTGGAATCCAAGCAGTGCTAAGGGGAAGGTTCATAGCAATACAGGCTTACCTCAAGAAATAAGAAAACAGTCAGATAAATAACCGAACTTGACACCTAAAGGGACTAGAAAAGGAAGAAATGAAGAACCCCAGGGTTAGTAGAAGGAAAGAAATCTTAAAAATCAGGGCAGAAATAAATGTAAAAGAAACAAAAGAGATCATACAAAAATCAACAAAACTAAACACTGGTTCTTTGAGAAGAAAAATAAAATTGACAAACCATTAGTCAGACTCATTAAGAAACAAAGGGAGAAGAATCAAATCAACAAAATTAGAAATGAAAATGGAGAAATCACAACAGACAGCACAGAAATACAAAGGATCATAAGAGACTACCATCAGCAACTATGTGCCAATAAAATGGACAACTTGGAAGAAATGGACAAATTATTAGAAAAGTATAACTTTCCAAAACTGAACTAGGAAGAAACAGAAACTCTTAACAGACCCATCACAAGCACAGAAATTGAAACTAATCAGAAATCTTCCAGCAAACAAAAGCCCAGGTCCAGATGGCTTCACAGCTGAATTTTACCAAAAATTTAGAGAAGAGCTAACACCTATCCTACTCAAACTCTTCCAGAAAATTGCAGAGGAAGGTAAACTTCCAAACTCATTCTATGAGGCCACCATCACCCTAATACCAAAACCAGACAAAGATGTCACAAAAAAAGAAAACTACAGGCCAATATCACTGATGAACATAGATACAAAAATCCTCAACAAATTCTAGCAAACAGAATCCAACAACATAAGAACATGATCATACATCATGACCAAGTGGGTTTTATCCCAAGGATGCAAGAATTCTTCAATATCCACAAATCAATCAATGTAATATACCACATTAACAAACTGAAAGATTAAAGCCATATGATTATCTCAATAGATGCAGAGAAAGCCTTTGACAAAATTCAACATCCATTTATGATAAAAACTCTCCAGAAAGCAGGAATAGAAGGAACATACCTCAACATAATAAAAGCTATATATGACAAACCCACAGCAAACATTATCCTCAATGGTGAAAAACTGAAAGCATTTCCCCTAAAGTCAGGAACAAGACAAGGGTGCCCACTCTCACCACTACTATTCAACATAGTTTTGAAGGTTTTGGCCACAGCAATCAGAGCAGAAATAGAAATAAAAGGAATCCAGATTGGAAAAGAAGAAGGAAAACTCTCACTGTTTGTAGATGACATTATTCTCTACATAGAAAACCCTCCACATAGGGTTTTCTACATAGAAAAGATTCCACCACAAACTTACTAGAGTTAATCAATGAATATAGTAAAGTTGCAAGATATAAAATTAACACACAGAAATCCCTTGCATTCCTATACACTAACAATGAGAAAACAGAAAGAGAAATTAAGGAAGCACTTCCATTCACCATTGCAATGACAAGAATAAAATACTTCAGAATAGATCTACCTAAAGAAACAAAAGACCTGAATATAGCAAACGTAAAACATTGGTGAAAGAAATCAAAGAGAACACAAATAGATGGAGAAATATACCATGTTTATGGATTAGAAGAATCAATATGCTGAAAATGAGTATAATACCCAAAGCAATCTATAGATTCAGTGCAATCCCTATCAAGCTACCAACGGTATTTTTCACAGAACTAGAACAAATTTCACAATTTGTATGGAAATACAAAAAACTTCGAATGGCCAAAGCAATCTTGAGAAAGAAGAATGAAACTGGAGGGATCAACCTGCCTGACTTCAGGCTATATTACAAAGCTACAGTCATCAAAACAGTATGGTACTGGCACAAAGACAGAAATATAGATCAATGGAACAAAATAGAAAGCCCAGAGATGAACCCACACACCTATGGACACCTTATCTTTGACAAAGGAGGCAAGAATATACAATGGAGAAAAGACAATCTCTTTAACAAGTGGTGCTGGGAAAACTGGTCAACCACTCATAAAAGAATGAAACTAGATCACTTTCTAATACCACACACAAAAATAAACTCAAAATGGATTAAAGATCTAAACGTAAGACCAGAAACTATAAAACTCCTAGAGGAGAACATAGGCACAACACTCTCCAACATACATCATAGCAGGATCCTCTATGACCCACCTCCCAGAATATTGGAAATTAAAGCAAAAATAAACAAATGGGACCTAATTAAACTTAAAAGCTTCTGCACAACAAAGGAAACTATAAGCAAGGTGAAAAGACAGGTAGTCTTGGGAGCCTCCCAAAACTGTAGTATACATATATTTTTAAAAAATTATATACATATATACATGCATATGTATCACAAAAAACTCATGCTCGTGGTTACCTGTACTGGGGGGCTGGGCATGACATGTAGTTTCTAGGATGCTAGCAATGTTGTATTTCTAGATCTGATGGCAGTTAAATGGATATTAACATATAATTTGGAGAAGGCAATGGCACCCCACTGTAGTACTCTTGCTTGGAAAATCCCATGGGCAGAGCAGCCTGGTAGGCTGCAGTCCATGGGGTCTCTAAGAGTCGGACACAACTGAGTGACTTCACTTTCACTTTTCACTTTTATGCATTGGAGAAGGAAATGGCAACCCATTCCAGACGGGGGAGCCTGGTGGGCTGCTGTCTATGGGGTTGTATAGAGTCAGACATGGCTAAAGCAACTTCAGCAGCAGCAGCAGCAACATATAATTACTCTTTAAGTTGTATTTATACATTTTATATACTGCTCTGTGTTTAAAATATTTCAGTGTTTTTAAAAGAGTAAAAATATCTCCATGGAGTACATTGCTATAAACATACATACACACACACACACACACACACACACACACACACACACACACACGGTCCAGTGCATCAGCTAAGGTATTCAGCTATAGAAAGAATAGTCATTCTATCCTTAGTCTAATTACTCAAGGATTATCTATCTTTTTGTGAAGAAATCAGTCACTTAGTTGTTCAAGGATCACAGTTCTCATGGTCCTGTGACAGAATATGGCTCTTAATTTGTCTTAGTTGTTTCTGGAGTCTTGAAAATTCTGTCCCACCACTTACATGTGTCTCTTGGAATGGACTATGTGATTTATCTTTTGACTTCATTGTAGTAGAAAGAACCCCATATGCATAGGTTAGATGAAATGACTTTAAAATCTCAGTTACTCTGAAGAGCCACAGAAGATCATAACAGTGAATTGTAACTTCCTTTAAGGACAGGAATTGGGATTTCTCTCTCCTTTTGAGCACCTCTCCCAGTTCTGAGACTAATGTATGCCTAGGTAAATAATTCTAAACTGCTTGATAACAAAGCAGATTCAAACCCATCAATAGTCAGTCCCCTGCACCCAGAGATCCACTCAGCCCCAGTTTCTGACTTTTTTGTAGTCTTTGACAGCCTACACAACAGATGCAATACTGTCACATAGAAAGATCACTGTCACATAGAAAGATCACTGTCACACAGAAAGACCAAAAAAAGCTCATGATTCCTAGTGATCAGATCATTAAACTTGTTTAGCAGTTGTAAATATCTAGCATCTGACAAAGTCAGTTACAGCCTGAAAATAGACATGTAATACGGTCACAACAAAGTAAAACAATTTTAAATGTTAATTTAATTTTTTAAGGTATCGGATATAATTTACTGACCTTGGGGAAAAATTGAGCTTGGAAAAAATTTTGCTAGCTGTGGGAAACATGGGTATCTCCCTAAAATAATATAGTTATAGATCACAAAGGGAAAAAGATTATAAAGCTGCTGGCCACTAGCTGAGTAGAATAGTAAAAGCATGCCAAAGAAGGAGAATGTTGTTACAGACCTCCATCATGGTCTGCTCAGAGGGATACGTATCCCTCAGAGGGATACATAAAGACTGAAGGCAGAAACTTACTGGATCATCTTTTAAAGTGACTGCCTCTTAAAAGTCACCCAGATCGACTGTCACAAGTCAATTTCCAGTAATTGCATTACCTGGCTTCATCTGATTCCATTGTTCATATGGCCCTAAATAAACAGGCCAATCTCATTGATCAGCAGGTTGTTCTGGCCAACCGAACAACTCAATCAGATTGACCCAGTGGCAACCAGTTTCATTGTTTAGCAGATAGCAGTTAGGATTCCTCCAAAGCCAGAGGAGTCAGCCTCATTTGGGCCATTTAAATAAAGAACCAAATGCCAGACGGCTTCCAAACAAAGATTGTGCTTGAAAGGAAGAAACCAGCGTCAGGGGGAGTAGTGGGCATCACCTCCTCATTTTACATCCATTGGACATACTGTTGGCAGGTCTTAACTTCATAGTGTGTAACAACCATTGAGTAAAATGTGTCTAGAAACTCTAATTCCTAGGCAGGTTCCACTCCAGAGATACTGATTCAGTATTTTACGTTAGAGCCTCCAGGATTTAGATTCTCAAGAACTACAAGTCATTCTGATATTAATGGCCTTGGAGAAACTTTGAGAAACACTAAGTTTCTCTTTGTCTTGTGAAAGTGAAAGTCACTCAGTTGTGTCCAGCTCTTTGTAACCCCATGGACTTTACAGTCCATGGAATTCTCCAGGCCAGAATACTGGAGTGGATAGCCTTTCCCTTCTCCAGGGGATCTTCCCAATCCAGGAATCGAACCCAGATCTCTTGCACTGCAGGCAGATTCTTTACCAGGTGAGCTACAAGGGAAGCCTAAGAATAGTGGAGTGGGTAACCTATCCCTTCTCCAGTGGGTTTGTCCTGTAGCCCAGTCCTAAGCAGTCAGAACTGCTTCTAAGCTTCCAAAAGGAGCAGCTGGTTTCCACTGCCACCATATAATTCATGTGCTTTATGCCAGGATCCTTGAACAGCACACATTCTATGACCCAGTAGAAAAGGTTGCACCCAGGGACCTTGTCCACTAGCCACAGGACTCATTTGGACTCTGTATAAATGGTACTTTCTTGGCTTTTATTTAATTTTGAGGATGTAGAGGATGAGATGGTTAGATAGCATCATTGACTCAATGCACATGAATTTGAGCAAACTCCTCCAAGACAGTGGAGGACAGAGGAGCCTGGTATGCTACAGTCCATGGATTTGCAAAAAGTCAGACATGACTTCGTGAATGAACAACAACATGACCCATCAAAGTACTTTATTAACATTGTGTAAATGTATATTCTAACATCCTCAGAGAATAATCTTAGCAGATTTCTTTACTCAGACCACACATTATTATTGTCATCATTAGCTTACAGCTGTCAAATAAAACTAGATGAGCTAGTCTGCTTTTTTCTGGAATATACTAAAATATTTCATATTGTTAATAAATGAAGGCAACTAAAGTTTAAGCTCATCTAGCCCTTAGAATAATAACAGATTATAAAGTTTCAATTTTATTCCTCAAGTTTAAATATGGCACTCATAGTTATTAAGTCTAAGGGCTAAATATAACAATGTATATTAATGTCTTTCAATTTTTAATCAAAATTTGGGTTTGGGATAAGTGACTTGTTTTGTCTAATTGTCACAGTGGGGCTGACTAGTCAGTAACGGTGTTATTACTCTTGTTGAAAGTTTAATTTAGATCAACAAATACATTGAGTATATGTGTGCTTAAGGCACGTAGATGGTTCAGTCTTTGCTTGCAAGAGGTATGTAGTCTTAAGTAAGTAGCTATAATACTGTGAAAAATGTGTGAGGAGTTTAGGTAAAATTGTCTAGGGTGGAGAGAGACAGAAAATCATATTGTGAGGACGAGTGAAGATGTCTTGGAAGAGTCGACATAGTTATGGCAGTTAGGCAGCAAGTATGGAGAAGATTAGGAGCTTCCCAGATGGGCCTCCCACCTGGTGGCTCAACTGGAAAAGAATCCACCTGCAATGCAGGAGACATGGGTTTGATCCCTGGGTTGGGAAGATCTCCTGGAGAAGGAAATGGCTAACCATTCCCGTATTCTGGCCTCCAGAATTCCATGGACTGTATGGTCCAAGGGGTCACAAAGAGTCAGACATGACTGAGCAACTTTAATTTCACTTCAGGTGACTGCTTGCCAATGCAGGAGACATAAGAGACGCTGGTTCAATCCCTGGGTCAGGGAGATCCTCTGGAGGAGGGCATGGCAACACATTCCAGTACTCTTGCCTGGAGAATCCCATGGACAGAGGAACCTGGAGAACTACAATCCATAGAGTCTCAAAGAGTCAGACATGACTGAAGTGGACTTAGCATGCACACGGAGAAAACACATCACCCAGTTAATTGCATTTTGAGAATGATAGCACACAATAGGCTGTAGGCTATTATCCCTCTATGCCTTTGGGTCCTGGCTCTTATGAGGTATCAATGATTTCAGACCAGGATCCACCATCATGGCAGGAACCAAGAAGATGATGTTTACTTGGCTTTATAAAGTCATTTTCTCTCTGTGTCTCAGTTTCTCCACCTATGTGATTTATTAGTGAGGATTTCTCCTTATCTCAAAGAAACATCGGCATAACAAAAACTTTGATTAGAATGTTATTCTTCATATAACATCAACATTATCTCTTTCCGTTTATATAAAGTACATTTCATGTATTTGGGGCTGGCATTTTCATCTCCATTTTGCAGATGAGGAAACAAAGGTGTGGAGGAAAATAAACTGATTGTCTAAGGCCTCACTGCTTTCAGTGAGAGAGCCACAATTCAAATCCATGCCTCTTGCTGCCAAACCATTACTAAGCTGCCGTTCTTCACAGTGAGGAGTAAATAAGGGAGGAATAGACATATTTCATGGGACTTCGCTGGTGGCTCAGTGGTAAAGAAGCGTCCTGCTATATAGGAGACACAGGAGATGCAGGTTCAATCCCTGGGTCAGGAGGATCCCCTGCAGGAGAAAATAGCAACTCAATCGAGCATTCTTCCTGGAGAATCCCATGAACAGAGGAGCCTCATGAGCTACGTCCACAGCATTTCTAAGAGTCAGACATGACTGAAGTGACGGCACTCATGCACAGACATATTTTATAATAGATGCAACATTAAAACTCCTTCTTCTATAACTCAGCTAAGATTCATTTTAACCCTAACCTAGATTTTCTTACATGTTAACTTTTAAGGAAGAAAATACATCATTAAAAGCAAAGAGAGAAAAAAAAAAAGACAACAAATAAAAGTGAGAATTGCTGCTGCTGCTGCTAAGCCCCTTGAGTTGTGTCCAACTCTGTGCGACCCCATAGACAGCAGCCCACCAGGCTCCCCCGTCCCTGGGATCCTCCAGGCAAGAACACTGGAGTGGGGTGCCATTTCCTTTTCCAATGCATGAAAGTGAAAAGTGAAAGTGAAGTCGCTCAGTTGTGTCTGACCCTCAGCGACCTCATGGACTGCAGCCTTCCAGGCTCCTCTGTCCATGGGATTTTCCAGGCATGAGTACTGGAGTGGGGTGCCATTGCCTTCTCCAAGTGACTGTTAGGAAAGTAAAATAGAAACATTTGGATCAGCCAGATATTGTATCTTTGACATGATGCCTCATGAAATACATATGTTATTTTGAGCCAAAAACAGTTAACAGGAATTCATCAAGCCTCTAAATAAAACTTCTACTTTATGGGAAACATGAGAGAGAGAGGAATAAGCTAAATGACACCAAGAAGAAGAAAACAGTCAAAAACAATCTAATAGGACAAATCACCTGGCTTCCTCAACAGAGCAATGGCCTAAGTTCAGGATGGGGTTGAGGAATGCAGCACAGACCCAAGCAGAACTGAGGGGGCTGCCTTGATTGTGGTGATGATGTCACAGATGGTTAAACATGGCAACACCTATCAAAGCGTACAGTTTATTGTATGTCAATGATACTACAGTAAAACTGAAAAAGATGCAATGGTGAAAACAATTCTAAATCTCTGGGTATCTCAGCATCTCCGTCTTAGCCAGTGCTTTGCCTGAATTGTCTATTTCATCCTTTTAAATGGTAGAGAAAAGTAAAGAACTGGTATGGCTGATGATTTGATCTGTGTCTCTCTGGGGCACGTCGTTTGAGCAGCTGGTGTAGTCAAATATATCTGTTCAGGAGTGAGGGTGTGCAGAGAATCATGGGGTTAGTTTCAGGGTAAAAAGCTAAAATGAACTGCCATTCTGCCCAGAATAGTCCCGATGGGAAAATGGTTAGAGCTATGCTACTAGCAAACAGAAAGGCTCAATTTTGTTTCAATATGAGCTTCTTCTGATCACACCTTACATCCTGATCCCAGGTGTTCCAGAGGACAGGGCGGTGGGGGGCTAATACGTGTGCACCTAACAGAGGCACCTTTGAAAAACTCGAATTTACATAAACTCACACATGGTGGGGTGTTTAAAAGAGCCATCCATTACACATAATATGGCTCCTGCAGATAAAAACAAAAAGACTCCTGGGAACTTGGGGAATGCATTCAATAACTCAGTTTACATGCTCTTTAAGTTATAGGAAATATTTCAACACTCATTTAGAGCTGTGACTAGGTTGGCAAATGTTCTGGTGGCTTTTTTTGTGCTGAAAAACATCTCCATTTCAATATGTCAACACCTAAGCACACTCTCCTGCAGCCACTCACACATACTCTTTTGTTTATTTGGAAAGAATTAAAGGCAGGAATGGATTTTGAATATATTATTTTTTTTCTAAAACAAATGATTGGTCTGTTTTCACAACATGCCCTGATACAGGCTGTCACTGAAATAGGAAGCTGACCCCTAGATGTGTTTTCCTGATCCTATTGCGTGACTTTAAAAAATAGTCAGCTATGTGATTAATAATAACTGTTACTGCCACAGTCATAATGCCTGTGGACCAATTCACTTATTCAAATAGCCTGGCACCTTTCAACCTGACATCTTAAAACATTTACAAATGAACAGGGACCTTTATGATTGCCCAGAATACGTATTCATTTTCCCTCCTGTTTCACCCCTCCACCTGATTTATTTTGGCGGGCTGTTGGCTTATAAATGTACGCTGTGGTATAATGTGTGTGCATGTATACACACACACACACAAGATATACACACACACTGAGCTTAGGCTATGGAGTGAATTTGACTCTTTCTTGCTGGCACACAACCTTCCTGCTCAAGGGGGAGCCTTGGCTGTTGTTGAAGTAAGTCATTCTGAGGCTTTCCTTCCCTTCTCATCTGCTGTTCCCATGCCCACCTGCGACCCATCTTGGTTTCTTCTACAATGCTCAAGGGGCAGGTGATGGTTGCTGGAGGTCATGTCAGGTCACAGGCTGAGCTGCTTGCCACTGAATGGTCCTCCTCCAGCTCATTCTCCCCGCCCCCACCTCCCAGGGGACGTTGAGCCAACGCAGGGTCTTCCACCCAAAATGACACCAAGAAGAAGAAAACAGTCAAAAACAATCTAATAGGACAAATCACCTGGCTTCCTCAACAGAGCAATGGCCTAAGTTCAGGATGGGGTTGAGGAATGCAGCACAGACCCAAGCAGAACTGAGGGGGCTGCCTTGATTGTGGTGATGATGTCACAGATGGTTAAACATGGCAACACCTATCAAAGCGTACAGTTTATTGTATGTCAATGATACTACAGTAAAACTGAAAAAGATGCAATGGTGAAAACAATTCTAAATCTCTGGGTATCTCAGCATCTCCGTCTTAGCCAGTGCTTTGCCTGAATTGTCTATTTCATCCTTTTAAATGGTAGAGAAAAGTAAAGAACTGGTATGGCTGATGATTTGATCTGTGTCTCTCTGGGGCACGTCGTTTGAGCAGCTGGTGTAGTCAAATATATCTGTTCAGGAGTGAGGGTGTGCAGAGAATCATGGGGTTAGTTTCAGGGTAAAAAGCTAAAATGAACTGCCATTCTGCCCAGAATAGTCCCGATGGGAAAATGGTTAGAGCTATGCTACTAGCAAACAGAAAGGCTCAATTTTGTTTCAATATGAGCTTCTTCTGATCACACCTTACATCCTGATCCCAGGTGTTCCAGAGGACAGGGCGGTGGGGGGCTAATACGTGTGCACCTAACAGAGGCACCTTTGAAAAACTCGAATTTACATAAACTCACACATGGTGGGGTGTTTAAAAGAGCCATCCATTACACATAATATGGCTCCTGCAGATAAAAACAAAAAGACTCCTGGGAACTTGGGGAATGCATTCAATAACTCAGTTTACATGCTCTTTAAGTTATAGGAAATATTTCAACACTCATTTAGAGCTGTGACTAGGTTGGCAAATGTTCTGGTGGCTTTTTTTGTGCTGAAAAACATCTCCATTTCAATATGTCAACACCTAAGCACACTCTCCTGCAGCCACTCACACATATCTTTTGTTTATTTGGAAAGAATTAAAGGCAGGAATGGATTTTGAATATATTATTTTTTTTCTAAAACAAATGATTGGTCTGTTTTCACAACATGCCCTGATACAGGCTGTCACTGAAATAGGAAGCTGACCCCTAGATGTGTTTTCCTGATCCTATTGCGTGACTTTAAAAAATAGTCAGCTATGTGATTAATAATAACTGTTACTGCCACAGTCATAATGCCTGTGGACCAATTCACTTATTCAAATAGCCTGGCACCTTTCAACCTGACATCTTAAAACATTTACAAATGAACAGGGACCTTTATGATTGCCCAGAATACGTATTCATTTTCCCTCCTGTTTCACCCCTCCACCTGATTTATTTTGGCGGGCTGTTGGCTTATAAATGTACGCTGTGGTATAATGTGTGTGCATGTATACACACACACACACAAGATATACACACACACTGAGCTTAGGCTACGGAGTGAATTTGACTCTTTCTTGCTGGCACACAACCTTCCTGCTCAAGGGGGAGCCTTGGCTGTTGTTGAAGTAAGTCATTCTGAGGCTTTCCTTCCCTTCTCATCTGCTGTTCCCATGCCCACCTGCGACCCATCTTGGTTTCTTCTACAATGCTCAAGGGGCAGGTGATGGTTGCTGGAGGTCATGTCAGGTCACAGGCTGAGCTGCTTGCCACTGAATGGTCCTCCTCCAGCTCATTCTCCCCGCCCCCACCTCCCAGGGGACGTTGAGCCAACGCAGGGTCTTCCACCCAGAACTGATTTTGACCAGTAGAATCTACAGGGGGCAAACACCCAGTCCTTGGTGCTTGGCTGGGACTTCTTACTTGGAACAGGGAAAGGTAAAGGCTCTGAGGACCCCACTTAGGAAGAATACTGCCAGGTTGATTAGTAGACTTGGAAGCCAAGGTAATGACTATGGAAGAAAGGAAAGCCAAGATGTTTGAAAGTCCAGCCAGGGAGGCAACAGGGCCAATGGAATGGTTTTCTCCAGGTGCATGCAGGGAGAAGGTGGGATCTGCTGAGAAATGCCCTTACTATTGATATCATGCAGGCCTGGCAGTATGGCCGGTGAAACCCAAATCTAGGTTTCATGGACCGTGGCTGCCTTCATGGACCATTGATTACTGGTGATTGCAAGGGCTAAATCTGCACAAGCAGCTTTGTAGAACATTTTTTTCTTTTCTTAGAATTTTTTTGACCTTTTTCTACCAAGTGAGCTATTTTTAGACCTTAATATTTAGGAATAATCTGTCAGACATTGATGTATCCTACCCTACCTCTCAAACCATCCTAAATCCTAGTGTTTCCTGATAAATGACTTGTGAAATAATAGCATCACCCCTCTTTTAAAACAAATTTGTGGGCCTTCCCTGGTGGTCCAAGATTCTGTAATCTCAACACAGGGGGCCTGAGTTTGATCCCTAGTTGGGGAACTAAGATCCCATGTACAGCACATAAAAGATCCCACATGCCCAGCCAAATAAATAAAAATACTTAAACAAGCAAAAAAGAAAAAACCCAAACTAATTTGTGATATACTGAGGTTGGGATTAAGTAAATGTAATCCTATTTTTGTTATATCAGTGTTATGTTTATTTTCTAATACAAAATGAGTATTCATTAGATACCAAAATTTTAATGCCTGCTGGTAGATACACACACACACACACACACACACACACACACACACACCATTCATCCATAAGGATAATATGGCTCCTGCATAAAAGTAAAAAGGCTCTTGGAAATCTGAGGAATGCATTTAACAACTTCAGCTTACATGATTTTTATGTATGTGTGTGTGTACATATATATACATACAACTACCAGGAGGCATTTATATATATCCAAGGTTGACACGAGCCTTCTGAGAGAGATTGCTATTTATTTCCTTCAGGCCAGATAATTCAATAGATAATTCAAGGATTTGGATTATAAGAACAAAAACTGAAATTTGTCTCTTGCTTCTACATATGTTTACACATACATCCCTATGCATATTATGTGTCTGTAATGCAGAGCCATTGGAAAGCTGAATTGTAGCAATTTTGCTACTTCTGCAAGTTTATGGGCATAAGCTCTCTATTTAATTTTGATTTCCATGGTTCTTACCCTGAGCAGGCATATTCCTTGGCCCTAGGAACAAGTTTTGACCTTTTCAGTTCCTTTATTCGCTTTGACATTAATTTTTATTCTTTACCCTTAACAGGTTTTCACTGTACTTAGTGAACAATACAGGGGCCCTGGGGCCCAAAATAAACCCATAGAGTGCCCATGAAATTTCACCAAAGATTGCAGCCCTACATGATTAAAAGCTTTACATTCTCAAAGAGCAACATGATTAATCCAGTACCACAGCGCTGAGTGGCTTCACACTGGCTTCATTTGTTGGTATTGTTATTTTCCTGGGTTATATTGGATTTGTTGGAATGATGATGATTTTTAGTTATTGCAGTTAACATGGACACTTCTCTGCAATTGCAAAAATGTCTTAACTATTTCACTCGCTTTTTAAACTATTCACATCCATCTTTGGGAGGAAAAGAATGCAAGTATAAGATATGCATATAGAGATTGTCGTTGTGGTTTTAGTCACTAAGTCATGTTGACTCTTTGCGACCCCATGGACTATAAATTATCCGAAACCACATACTGGGGTTAGACGGGGAAGGGTGTGGCTACCATGAAGGCGAGGCAAGAATTGTCTTCAATTTCTTGTGTTTAGTGGAATTGAAGGCAGATGGTTCGGATGGTTTTCAGTTTAGTTCTTTTATTCATTTATTTGCTTTTGGCCATTCAGCTTGGCATCTGAGATCTTAGTTCCCTGACAAGAGACTGAACCCATGAACCCTGCATTGGAAGTACAGTGTCTTAACCACTGGGCAGCTAGGGAATTCCTTCAGATGGTTTTCTATCCTGGTTTGTTTTCTTTCCAGCTCTCTGTAGGTTTCTAAACTTTTCTTTGAGAGCCCATTCCAATGCTAAAGTAAAAAAGGACCTGCAGTAATTTCTGGCCAGACTCTACTTCTGCATGTTCTCTTTTGCTAGATCTTTGTAAATATAGAGAAAATCCCCTTTGTATCTTCTATCTTCTTTGTACTATTGTTTCAAGGATTGCTCTGACAGTAGTTTAGCTTCACTTTCCCAGGTTAAATCACCTCTATTATCATTCATCTTTCATCACAGAGCTTGCTTCATATGTGTTTGTATTGTTCTACTCATTTTTTACAGTTTGAGCTCCAAACTGGTTGCAATAAAACATGTTATTATTATAAATATTGAAATTGAGTCATTGTTTCACTTCTGGCCTCATCTCATTCTCAAGAGGTAACTGTTGTTTTTGGTGTTGTTAAATAGTTGCTAAGAGATGTCCAACTCTTTGCGATCCCATGGACTACAGCAAACCAGGCTCTGCTGTCCTCCAATATCTCCTGGAGGTCTCTCAAATTCATGTCCATTGAGTCATTGATGCTGTTTAACCATCTCTTCCTCTGCTGCCCATTTTTCCTTTTGCCTTCAGTCTTTCTCAGCATTAGGGTCTTTTCCAATGAGTTGGCTCTTCACATCAGGTGGCCGGAATATTGGAGCTTCAGCTTTAGCATCAGTCCTTCCAATGACTATTCAGGGTCGATTTCCTTCAGGATTGACTGGTTTGATCTCCTTGCGGTCCAGAGTCTTCTTGTTGTCAAGAGTCTTCTCCAGTACAATAATTCAAAAGCATCCATTCTTCAGTGCTCAGCCTTCTGTATGGTCCAAGTCTCACATTTGTACATTACTACTGGAAAAACTATAACTTTGATTATACAAACATTTGTCGGCAAAGTGATGTCTCTGATTTTTAATACACTATCTAGGTTTGTCATAGCCTTCCTTCCAAGGAACAAATGTCTTTTAATTTTATGGCTACAGTTACCATCTGCAGTGATTTTGGAGCCCAAGAAAAGAAAATATGTCATTGTTTCCACTTTCCCCCTTTCTATTTGCCATGAGTGATGGGACTGGATACCATGATCTTAGTTTTTTGATTGCTGAATTTGAAGCCAGCTTTTTCACTCTCCTCTTTCACCCTCATCAAGAGACTCTTTAGTTCCTCTTCATTTCTGCCACTAGGGTGGTATCATCTGCATATCTGAGATTATTCATACTTCTCCCAGCCATCTTGATCCCAGCCAGCCTGGCATTTTGCATGAGGTACTTTGTATATAAGTTAAATAAGCAGGGTGACAATACATAGCTTTGTCGTAACCCTTTCCCAATTTTGAACCAGTCTGTTGTCCCATGTCCAGTTCTAACTGTTGCTTCCTGACCCACATAATGAAGAGGAAAAGTTAAAATTTTACATAATCTCCTCTCCTTCTGCCTCTGTAACTCAGCTTGCCCCTTGCAAAGTCTAGATCATGTAGGTCATGTATTCTCAGAAAGTGGAGACTTGAAATACTGGGAACTGGAGTTTATCTCACTCGCCCTTGTCCTGCTCTTTGCAATTGCCCAGCCCCTGCAAACCTGCTTAATCATGCCTGACCAGGCAGGAATCCCCCTCCCCATCTTGACTGCTGGTCCCACATGCATGAAACCCCTTAGTTTAAACCAGCCTATTAATAGCTAATGTTGCCCACTATAGCCTGTCTATAAAAACTCTGTAATCTCTGTTCAGGGCTCAGAGCTTGGAGTATTAACTCTTCTGGGCCTGCTGACGTAATAAACCTGACCTCCCCAATTCTCTGAGTGTGGTGCTTGGTTTCTCCAGTACTGGTTTCTGCAACAATAACAGGTTTCTCAGGAGACAGGTAAAGTGATCTGATATTCCCATTCTTAAGTTTAAACCAGCCTATTAATAGCTAATGTTGCCCACTATAGCCTGTCTATAAAAACTCTGTAATCTCTGTTCAGGGCTCAGAGCTTGGAGTATTAACTCTTCTGGGCCTGCTGACATAATAAACCTGACCTCCCCAATTCTCTGAGTGTGGTGCTTGGTTTCTCCAGTACTGGTTTCTGCAACAATAACAGGTTTCTCAGGAGACAGGTAAAGTGATCTGATATTCCCATTCTTTTAAGAATTTTCAATAGTTTGTTGTGATCCATACAGTTATCGCCCTTAGATGGCTGTGTCTACCCTTTGAGTTGCTGGAAGTTTATTCTCAGTTTGCAACTGGCTAGGACTACACTAAAATTGTATTTTTGTGTAAAACCCTGCCTCTCTTTTACCCAGATTGTGAGCGAATTCATAATCTCTAAGGATCTATCTTCAATGACTTTTATCCTTAACCTAATTTGTGTTTAAGCGCAGCAGAGAGGAGCTATCCCGCGTCCGAGGTCAGGGGCAGTGGCTGAGAGTGCCAGGCTGTGATGGTGCAGGAACTGCCGAGAAGAGCTACTCCGTGTTTGAAGTCAGAGGTGGCAGGGAGGAGCCACCCTGCGTGTGAGGTCAGGGGCAGCAGCCAGGAGGAGCAACCACACGTCCAATG
>SJYC01033461.1:0-28280 GCA_006408675.1 Madoqua kirkii | reverse complement strand
CGAGGATGAGATGGCTTGATGGCATCATGGACTCGATGGATGTGAGTCTGAGTGAACTCTGGGAGTTGGTGATGGACAGGGAGGCCTGGTATGCTGTGATACATGGGGTCGCAAAGAGTTGGACACGACTGAGTGACTGGACTGAACTGAACTGAGTTTGTTTTTAAGAGTTCAATGTTCTTCGAGATGAGCTCCAGGAGGCCCATTAAATGTAAGTTTTCAAAGTCAACATTACTTTCAAAATGTCACTTCTAACCAGATGGGTTTCTTTTGTTCCACTAGTTTAACCAGTGGTAGTAAGCTGAAGGGAGAAAGCAATGGCACCCCACCCCAGTGCTCTTGCCTGGAAAGTCCCATGGATGGGGAGCCTTTTGGGCTGAAGTCCACGGGGTCGCTAAGAGTCGGACACGACTGAATGACTTCACTTTCACTTTTCACTTTCATGCATTGGAAAAGGGAATGGCAACCCATTCCAGTGTTCCTGCCTTGAGAATTCCAGGGATGGGGGAGCCTGGTGGGCTGCCATCTATGGGATTGTACAGAGTCGCACATGACTGAAGTGACTTAGTAGTAACCTGAAGGCGACATGCTGAGGAATCTTCTTGTGCTCTGACTCCGTAAGAGGTCACTACTGCTGAGCTGGAAGTGTAATCACACTTCTGCTGTGTGTCATGTTTTACCTCTGAGGGAAAGGACGGACCCCTGTAGCCAGGTACGTGAGCCCTTGATATCAGTAAGAAGTAATTTGAAGGTCAGCTTTTCAATGAGCTAGCCAGTGTACACTTTTCCTATCATCTTACCAAGTAATTTCCATGTAGGATTCTCTTTTCTAACAACTGGACATCACTGAGAAATAATGAACTTCAGATATTTTTCCTGTTTTCCCCTTGGGTCAGCTGCTGACATAGTCATTCTTGGGGTCACAGTTATCAAATGAAGCGACAGCTTTAGGAGCCAAAATCAATGTCCCAGGACTCGGAGAAGGACCGCAATTTAAAGAGTTATGAGTAGGTATTTGAAAATGACTTTCTCTTCATCAGCTTATGAATACTCTAGATTTCTTTCTTGTGTTTTTTAATTTTTTGAAGAAGCTGGGGAGGAGCTGTGATGTACGGGGCTCTTGCCTTACAGATGAACTTATGGCTACTTGCGCTCAAACAACCAGAGAGAAATAAGCAAAGATTAATAAATGCTGCTCAATTTCACGGTGGTTGTTTTGGGGCAAGTTCTTCCTCACTGGATTTTCAGTCGCACACCACAGCTGCAAGCTTAAAATGAAAGGCTTTTCAAGTTCACCTCTTAGCCCCTGTAATATTTCAGCTAAGCCTGCCTGAGGACTTCCTTGCTTGCTTTCTTTGATGGAAATAATAAACTACAATGAGTTTGCAATAACAGCTATCGTTCCCACCACCATCTTATTTCCGAGAAGTGGAACAATAGCTCCTTATACTGCTGAGAATGAGCCCCTCCAGAACAGAAGCAGTGCACACTGAGAAGCTGGAATGGGGCTTTCTTCACACTAAGTGCCAGGAGGGTCACGGAAAGACATCTTGACATCGAGTTGCCATGGATGCATTGCAATGTTGTAGCGATGCTCCTCTCTCTCTCGGCAAGTGGTTAATACGCTCTCCAATTAACACATCGGAAAGCAAGGCAACTGTGTTCACAGATCATCTGGGGTTCCTGAGACCCCGCTACATCTATTCCCCCACCGTTGCTGGCTTGGCCGGAAAGAAGAGAAATTAATCTTTTGCTATTTTGTGATCTATTCTGTTTCCTTTTTTTTTTTTTTAAATTTTTCTTTTACATTGGAGTATAGTTGATTAACAATGTTGTGTTTTAGGTTGAAAGCACAGCGATTCAGTTATACCTATACACGGATCTATTCTTTTTCAAATTCCTTTTCACATTCAAGATGCTACATAATATTGAGCAGAGTTCTCTGGGCTATACAGTAGGTCCTTCATTTTTATGCCCATTTCTGTCATTTTATGATTACAGTATCCCTCAGTGAGAGAGACTGATTGTTCAAAAGACCAGATCTATGAAGGAGGGGTCAGTTTTTAGTGTGAAATGAGACTTAGACATGGAAATTTCCTCCAGGTCACAAAGGAACCTGTTTTTCCTTATACTGCTGAGACCACTGGGACTACAAGTCCATGATATTAAATGGTGACCACAGCACCCTGATGGAGGGCTGGGAGCTACTGCTGGGAGGCAGGGCCAGGGCTGGGAGATCTCACAGAGCAGTCACACCATCGCTGGAGTGCAAGGCCATCAGGTAGGTGCTCAGAGGTGGCAGCCTCTGGTGGCTTTTTACTGCTCGAAGAGGCATGCATGTTTTCTAAGTCTGGAGGGATAGCTATTATCTATATAGAATCATATAATCTGGGCCATGGAGGTGAGCCTCTTGGAGTAATGCCTGAATGCATTTCTCTGTGTGGGTTGTCCCATCCTAAAGGAATTGGAGGTAAATTGAGGAATGGAGTCATGTATGGATGTGAGAGTCAGACTATAAAGAAAGCTGAGCACTGATGAACTGATGCTTTTGAACTGTGGTGTTGTAGAAGACTCTTGAGCGTCCCTTGGACTGCAAGGAGATCCAACCAGTCTATCCTAAAGGAGACCAATCCTGAGTGTTCATTAGAAGGACTGATATTGAAACTGAAACTCCAATACTTTGGCCACCTGATGCGAAGAGCTGACTCATTTGAAAAGACCCTGATGCTGGGAAAGATTGAAGGTGGGATGAGAAGGGGATGACAGAGGATGAGATGGTTGGATGGCATCACTGACTCAATGGACATGAGTTTGGGTAAACTCTGGGAGTTCGTGATGAATAGGGAGGCCTGGCGTGCTGCAGTTCATGGTGTTGCAAAGAGTTGGACACGACTGAGCGACTGAACTGAACTGAACTGTGGGATGGAGAGAATTCATGTACTCTAATGGCTGAGCTGGGAGAGGGGGCTCTTAGAGCCCTACCAGGTTCTCTTCAGCAGCCTGCTGCTTCCGCGCCTCCTCCCACCCCCCACCGGCTGCTGTGAGTGTTAGCTGTTTATGGCTCCCCCTCTGAATTGCTTTGGGCCTCCACAGAAGCCATAATACCCAACAGATGCCTGGGAAACATATTGCACTCCCTGGAGGAGGAGGAGGACTATCTTCAGCTGATGACTGTCTGCAGTTTGAATACAAAGGGCCCAACTCTCCCACCTTAAGATGGGACCTTCCAGGGCTTCCCTGGCGGCCCAGCAGTAAGGACTCTGCCTGCTGATGCAGAAGACAAAGGTTCCATCCCTGATCTGGGAAGATCCCACATGCCTCAGGGCAACTAAGTGTGTGCTCTACAGCAAATGAGCTTGTACTCTAGAGCCTGGGAACTACAGCTCCTGAGTCCATGTGCTGCAGCGACTGATGCCCTAATGCCCTAGATAGAGCCCACGCTCCACAACAAGAGAAGCCCCCACAATGGGAAGCCCTTGACCACAGCTAGAGAGAAGCCCCTACTCCCCACAACTAGAGAAAAGCCCAAGCACCAATAAAACCCCAGCACGGCCAAAACAGACAAATAAAATTATTAAAAAAAATGATGGGATGCTCTAGAGCTTTCTCTGGAATAAGAATGAGGCTGGGCTTCAGCTGAAACCACCTCTTTGCTTAGCTGCTTCCCTGTGACACCCTGCTTCCTTTACTCTCTAACACACTTCTGTCACAGCGTTATTTCAACAGATCACATCCACAGGAATCCTTGTCTTGGCCTCTACTGCAAGAGAACGTGACCCAAGACACATGGTAGCTAGATCTGCTACGGGAACACACTGACATTCACAGAACAATGATGATAATTCATACATTTTTGAACACTCTAGTGTTTAGATATATATACTCTATCTGGTAAAATGCAGATATAGATTTACAATGTGAACCCACAATTTCATTTCTAGGTATCTATCAAGAGACATGAAAACATATGCACACAAAAAGTCTTGGTCAAGAACATTCATAGCAGACTTATTTAAAAAATCCCAAACCTGGAAACAACCCAGATGTCTGTCAACAGAAGAGCAGAAACATAAACTGGAGTGGGTTCCTAAAATGAAATTCAACCCAGCGCTAAAGAGCATGAACTACTGCTGCATGCTAGAACACAGGTGAATCTCAAAAATACTAGAGTGAGTGAAAAAAGTCAGGCTCAAAGAGTACGCACTGTATGATTCAACTTAAGTGAAAGTCCAGAGTATACAAAAGTAACCCAGAAGATAGAAATCAGAGCAGCAGTCTTTGAAGGAGAACATGGAAGTGACTGACAAGAGGCAAGAAGGAATTTCTGGGGTGATAGAAAGTGCTTTGATTTGCTGTTATCAAAACCGAAGGAAGAGACGTCCCTGGGGGTCCAGGGGTTAAGAATCTACCTGCTAATGCAGGGGACACGGGTTTGATCGCTGCTCTGGGAATATTCCACATGCTGCAGGACAACTAGCCCTGCGCACTGCAGCTGCTGCTGCTGCTGAGTCGCTTCAGTCGTGTCCGACTCTGTGCGACCCCATGGGCGGCAGCCCACCAGGCGCCCCCGTCCCTGGGATCCTCCAGGCAAGAACATTGGAGTGGGTTGCCATTTCCTTCTCCAATGCAGGAAAGTGATAATCGAAAGTGAAGTCGTTCAGTCATTTTCGACTCTTCGCGACCCCATGGACTGCAGCCTACCAGGCTTCTCCGTCCAAGGGATTTTCCAGGCACGAGTACTGGATTGAGGTACCATCGCCTTCTCCCACACTGCAGCTACTGACCCATAACTCTAGAGCTGTGCTCTGAAGCAAGAGAACCCATTGCAAGGGGAAGCCCACGCACCAAAACTAGAGTAGCCCCCCTCACCGAAACTAGAGAAAAGCCTGCATGCAGCAACAAAGACCCAGCACAGCCAAGATTAATGAATAAATACCCAAAGTTATTATTTAAAAAGCTAATGGAAGAACACATTGAAGAGCTGAGCATCTTACTGAATGTAAATTACACCTCAATTAATTAAAATACTAAATTATTTAAGAAGAGCAGACATGAAAAACACATCTTTTTCTGAGTTTTACTTTGATCATAAACTTTTGCAGAAGAGGGACTCTGACAAAGTTAGCTTAGAGACAGTCCACTTGGACTGCAAGCAGAGTAAACCAGTCAATCCTGAAGGAAATCAACCCTGAATATTCATTGGAAGAACTGATGCTAAAGCTGAAGCTCCAATATTTTGGCCACTTGATGTGAAGAGCTGACTCACTGGAAAAGATCCTGATGCTGGAAAAGACGGAAGGCAAAAGGAGAAGTGGGTGGCAGAGGATGAGATGGTTAGATAGCATCACCAATTCAATGGACATGAATTTGAGCAAATTCTGGAAGACAGTGAAGGTCAGGGAAGCCTCAAGTGTTAGAGTCCATGGAGTCGCAAAGAGTCGGACAAGACTTAGTGATTGAACAACAACAACAAAGTAATTGGTTGCAATATGTTAGTATCTTTATGTGTCTTTTCTAGAGTGTTCCATTTAGGTTCAACATCCTTTAGGTTTATTTGGGACTGAGAGGGGTGGGGGGTAGAACTGATTCACTAGATCGCTTTTTAAAGATGAATGTAAATGGGTCATACACTTTGATGACACTTTATTTGTAGATCTATAAAAGGTTCCACCCTTCATTTCCTTCTGTCAAGCATTTGTAGCTTATAGCATTGCAGGCACTGGGTTTAGATGCTAGGAATATGAAGGAAAATAAGGCATTTTGTTAGCCTCAAGGAATATGTTAAAGGAATTGATTATAGTAGCTGGGGTGATAAATGGATGGTAAATGGTAGAAGTAAGGAGCGTACCCGGCATAGCAGATGCTGAATGCAGCAGATGGGGAAATCCATCTGGGGTACTAAGAACAGCTAGAGGAGGTGATGCCTGAAATAACACACCAAGTCTTTAGAAAACCACAGACAGCGTGGTCCTATAGAATGAGGACAAGGGACAGTGTGAGGTCACTGAGTTTAAGCAAATCTCAGACACACTCTATCCTTCTGGGCAATTTGCTCATCTTTCTGGAGCCTCCAGCTCATTATTTCTAACGTGGGAAAATAATGTTTACCTTGCAGTGTTGCTGTAACATCGTATCTCGCTAACTGTTATCATTATCTAGGAAAGGGGATGTATTTAAGTCAGGATCATCCATTACCACTCTGCTTTATCAGATTAGCAACCCAGTCTAACAGAGAACAAAGATTACCAGTGAAATCTGATGTTGCGAGTCCAAAATCAAGTTCCTTTCCTTGTCTTTTCCATCTTCCACAGGCCCCCTGCTTTCCTTGGCTCGTAGCCCCTTCTCCACCTTCAGAACGAAGCAGCGTAACATCTTCAAATCTCTCAGTCTCTGACCTTGGCCTCTGTGGTCACATCTCCTACTTTCTCCTTGCTTTTGCCATCACATTGCCGTCTCTCCCTCTGGTCCTCCTGCCTCTCTCCTATAAGGATTCTAGTGATAACACTGAGGACACTTCGATAATCTAGGAGAATCCTCCCATCTCGAGATCCTGAACTTCATCATGCCTACAAAGTTCCCTTTAACGTCTCAAGTAATGTATTCCAGGTTCTGAGGAATCAGCTGCAGGTTTCTTTGGGGAGGGGGCACTGTTCAGCCTACCACAGATGATACATGAACTATTTGTACACCATTCTGGAGAATCTGAGTGTAGTTGAAAGCTCAGTTGGTGGGACTGGGCAGATGAGAGGCTGGTTGGGAGGAAGGAAAAGCCGTGCATGGATCTGAGAGCCGGTCTGGAGCTGAAAGTGCTGAAGTCTCACGCTGATATGCCTAGGTCTGCACTGCAGAAAGCAGTTCTGGGTGGTAGGGAGGGTGGCTAGAAGGGTTCGGAAACGGAGGTGAGGCTGTAACCTTGAAGTCATTGCAACAGTCCTAATGAAGTCTAAACCAGGAAGTTGGCCAGTTTCTTAATCTTGCCCAAGATGGATTCCATCCTTAATCACCATAATGAGGGAGGGGAGTTGGAGAGAAGATAGAGAAGGGAAGGAGCGGGGTGGAAGAAGCATGGGTTTCTTGTTTTCAGAGTTTTGACAGGATAGGAAAGGAAAATTACTTTCATTGGACTTATAATTACTCACTTTGAAATTCCTCTAAATATTGCAATACTGAGGGCATTTTAGACTTGAAAACATAAATATTTTATTAAAGAGCAAACAATTCACTGACTAACCTGGTTGGGAGAAAGTTCCCTCATTATGAAAACAGTGACAGATTATTTGTATACAGGCCACGATCTCCTTAATATGCTCCTGTTTTCTTAACGAATTGAGGGATTAGACAGGTCAAGAAGATCTTAGAGAACAAAACCCTTATTATCAAGCACTTGGGGTCATTTTATATTCTAGAAATAATCTGAGCAGCATTTTGCTACGAGAGCCCAGGTAGCTTATGCTTGCTTTTCCTAATAATCAAAAGACAAACTCTATTATTTTGCATTATTCTGGTGAACTTTCATTACTTCAAACATCTCAAACAGTAATGCAGGTTGATTTATGAGTTCAATATCATCCCTAGAAAAGATGCTACAGATGCCACTCAAATCTCAGAAAAGGCTCCCTCAACTCCCTGGAAGTCCCTACCGATCTCAGAAACCCAGGCATTTTCTATGTATTATCTTGGCAAGATGTACAAAGTCCTGGAACATAACACAGTCTGGATAATATCTGTCTAGGCTTTGTGAAGAACAAATTCTATTAGGTCAGTTGAAAGGTTAAATACTTAACTTGAAAAAGAAGCAAAAAGAATCTATATGGAATATATTCAGAAGTTGTAACAATACAGAATATATTTTAGAAGGTGACACTCTCTGAATTTGTCTTTTTCTATGTAGAAAATTTGAGAAAAAATGCAGAAAACAGGTCAAAAATACTTTCATGAAAAAAAATTTATACAGATTGGTCAGCAGGCCAAGGTTTTAGCTTCCTTTTGGATGGATGCACAGAGTTTCTTGGATAGTTTGTAGGAGATCTGGTCCTAGAACCAGAATATGAAGATTTATATCGAATTCCTTTCACCCATGTTGTAGCAAGTATCAGTACTTTATTCCTTGTTATGCCTGAATAATCATTTTATTGTATTGATATGCCACATTTCATTCATCCATTCATCACTTGATGGACAGTTGGATGGTTTCCATTTTTTGACTGTTATGAATAATGCTGCTATGAACAGTCATGTATAAACTATTCATGTGGAATTTGTTTTTAAACCTTTTGGGTATTTATCTAGGAGTGGAATTTGTGAGTCAGATGGTAGCTCTGTGTTAAACAATTTGAGGAACTCCCAGACATTTTTTCAAAGTGGCTGCACCATTTTACTTTCCTACATCAATGTATAAAACAAAAACAATAAATGAATTCCCATTTCTCTACATCTTTGCCAATATTCATTATTTTCTGTCATTTTGATTATAGTGATCCTAGACAGTATAAAATGGTGTTTGAGGTTCTATTTCAGTTTTAAATGCTATATAGTATTCCATTTTGTTAAAAAATTCATTCTATTACAAGATATATATATATATATATATATACATATTTTTTTCTTTACAAATAATGCTGTAAGTATATTTTTACATGGGCTGCTTTATTGCCTTTAGGAATATATCCAGTATTGGAAATTCTGGGTCATAGAGTATGCATATCTTCAATTTTATGAAAAGTTATGGTAACTATATTTTGACTGTGAGTTTGAACAACATGAGTAGGTTTACTAATTGGCAAATAAGGTATATAGCAGAAATTTGAATATGTTCAGTGAAAACAATTTTGATTCTCTTGCCGAGAGGCCTTGCTCTTCAGATCCTCTCTGTGCAAGGGGATGTTTGAACACTCACAGTGCTTTCAACAAGGGGCTTTTTGTTTTGCTTTGTTTGTTTGTTATATTTTTGTTTTCCATTTCATTGTATCGCCTCAAATTGAGGCTTTAATAAAATGCTGTGAAGGGAGAGGGCTGTGCTTTGCATTGTTCTTTATTATTCTTTGGGTTCGGGAACAGCACTTGCTGAGCATTAAGCAGCCTGAAAGTTTCCAGCAGCTTGTAATGCAACTGGAGTTCTTGGAGCTAAGCCCACATCTCTCTGTACAGAACGAGCAGATTACGGCTGGGCGGATATCTTTGTTGGGCTGTCTCAGGCATTTATTTAAATGGCCCCTTAAGTCATTCCCCTGCAGAGATCGATGTGGAGGTGGCAGAAGTGAGTAGACGAGTTGCACAATCTGGGGGACTCTGAAGGCAGAGGCCCAGGTGTTGGAGAATCTGTGAAAGCATGTGGGCATGATCCCAGACTTGGGGTTTATTTACACTCTGCTGAGGCTTTTATAGCCCTGGGACGTGTGCAATCAGGATCCAGTGTTTGGGGAACATCAGAGATACCTGAGGTAAGGGCGATCTGTTCGCTTCTTTCAGAACGTGAATCACGGCACCTGTAGATTAAAGTTAGACTACGCCTTACAAGTCTGTTAGGCTGTTATTGCACAGAGCTGATGCTTAAGAACGTAAACTGCTGTCCAAGACAAGCTGGGTGGTATCCGGTGATATATTTCTCTCTATAGGATGTGTCTGTATATGAAACATATAGACGTAAAAATACAACCTTGGGGATGGTGCAGCTCATTTTTTTTTCCCCAGAGAAAACAGTTGGTAATATTGACCTCAAGTCAAAATAAAAAAGAAGGCACATCTTGCCACCTACTTGGAACAATTTCCAAACTTGCAACAGAAAAATGGACCTGCTTTTTTTATTCTGTGACTGTGAAGGCGAGCGTATTCAGCATATGTAGTTACCTGTTATTTATTAGGTCATTTAGAAAATGAAAGACTCGCCATTCTAGGCTATGAAGAGTGTGTAAGTGTGTGTAGATCTATCTAAAATGATTCATGGTTTCACCAGAGTGAAAATATCAGAGGATAATCGTTTCTTTAGATACAGTATCTCTTTCAAAGAGAAACAGATGGGAAATCAGTCTTAGCCTACCAGATGAAAATCCAGGATTGAAATCTCAAGCCTTGAGAAGTCTCCATATATCATAAGACAAGGAGAGGAACACGTAACATTTCAATTCCAGGGCTGTTGGTGAGAGAAGACAAGTAATAGGAAAGAACATGGCTTATAAGCAGCTCGTCTCTCTCCCCTTATTTCCATCATTGAATCAAAATGGAAAGCAGTTACAGTAACATGTTTGAGAACATCAAATTTCAAATATGATTGTTGGAGTATTTCGGGATAAATAATCGTGGCATTCAGGAATATCTTCCTTCAGGCTGCTGGGTAACATGGTCAATCATCTTGGATATTAAGAAACAAATTACAAAATGGTAAAATAAAATAAAAATAGGCAGTAACAGGAAATCTAAGTACACACCTGGTGCATTTAAGCTACAGAACACTACTTTCAGAATATGACCTACCACATACAGGGGAGAGGGAAGGTTGTAGACTCGCGTGGTGCAGCGCTGTGTCATATATTTCTCATCACAGTTATTCTCGAGCTTTGGCTTTTGGGAAAATGGTACATTTTTTACACACTTCAACCCTACCCACCTAGCTTCAGGAAACCAGGAAGCTAGTCCTCTCATGTGATAAATACAGACGGAAGAGAGCTTACAAGAGGCCAGACACTGATCAAAGATGCAGAAGAGATGATTCATACATCCAAGGATTTTATAGTTGAGTAAAAAAGGCAGATGGATGATAATAATGAGGGTGGGAAAATGCTCCAGTACACAGGGAGGATGTTGAACTTTTCTTGGGTTTCTAGATTGAATGCTGGATTGGACACAGAGAGGACCAGAACTGAGAACTGGGAGCAAGGTTTCCAGCAGAGAAAACCTGGGCCTTGGCACATTGTCTGGGCAGTGAGTGGCCTCCTTTGTTGCTTCTAGGTCTCTGGGGGTAGATAAAAAACACTTTGATATATCATTAGGCCAGTGAAGATGGAAATTCCTTGAGGGGCAAAGACATTTTTACATGAGGTTTGGAGTTAATACTTCAGAGTTTAAATTCTGGTCTGTCACTAATCTGTGACCTGGGAAAGTGATTCAAGCTGATGATCGATTTTTTTCTCTTCTAATGATGAATTAATAACAAATGTGTCACCTCTTTACAGAATAATGATGGGGATCTTTTCAATGATGTTCTAGTGTTTTTTCAAACTGATAGTGCAGGCTCATGGGGTCTTTTGGGTCTGGCACTTTCACTAAATGGTGAATGATTTTAACATAGGAAGCAAACTCCTAATTTAGGAATTTTTGGATTAAAAGATACACATTACTATATATAAAATAATCAATACTCCTGTAGAGTCAGGGAACTATGTTCAATAACTGCATCACTTCGCTGTATACCTGAAACTAACACAAACTGTAAATTAACTGTTCTTCAATAAAAATGTTTTAAAAACATAAAATAGAAAACAAGATGGTTTATTGTGGGAGATAGAAAGTTCACACCAAGTCTTAAAAATAAAGCAAGAGATATAAAATATTTTATGCTTGTTTCTCCTTGGGGTCTGTATTCTCAAGGCCATCACTCACATCTGTGTTGAGGGGTGGTGCAGACATTTGAGACGCGCGGTTGATGCAGGAACTGTATAAATGCAGGGCACTGTCCAAACAGAGGTCTTAATACTTTGTAACCATTGTTTATCAATAAATCATCTAATTCTCAAAAATAAGAGCTCCACCTCAGCTTTAGAAAAATGGCTTTGGAATTTGGTGGCTAAAACCTATTCATATTTATGTTTGCATTTAAAAATAGTTCTCAATTTGTTAAAAAACACAGAAGTGATCCAATGGAAAAGCAGATTTTAGGTCAAGGCAGTGATAACATGCCTACCCACGTGTGGGGTGGGGTAGAGAGTGGGTTCAAAGGACAGGGATCCTCAGAGACCAGGGTTCATTAGCAACAAAGGTGTCACGGCAACCGTCACTTCAGCCAAACTCTGAAGGAGGCATAGTGTTTGGCTTGAAGGAGAAATGGTGCAGGAGGAGTTGGCTGGGAGTGAAGAGGCAGGGGCTGAGCTGAAACAAGGGACGAGAGGCCAGATCATCACACTCAGAAATGAGGGTTGAATTCAGGAAGGAGGGGAGAGTCAGGCACATCCATATGTTCCTATTTGTAAATATATAGAGATATTAGATAGCAGGAAATGTGACCGATTCTTCAGTTCATCATTTCTCCCACCAACGAGGAGGCTTGATGTGGACAAGCCAGAATGTGGGTACCTCAATGAAGAGCAGGAAGAAAGCACTGATGCGGGCCCCCGGCTCACCCGTCCGGGCTCTGCTTCCTCACTCCTACACTGAAAGAGTTGAGCTGTCAAAACAACGCAGCGCAGATCTAAAGTAGCAGAGACAGGCTCTTGGCAAACACGGGCCAGGCGAGTCCCACATAACAATGTGGCC
Source organism: Madoqua kirkii (assembly GCA_006408675.1). Taxonomy (NCBI): domain Eukaryota; kingdom Metazoa; phylum Chordata; class Mammalia; order Artiodactyla; family Bovidae; genus Madoqua; species Madoqua kirkii. Next base: position 15,815 of record SJYC01033461.1, on the reverse strand, counting down.
CCGCCGTGGCACCTGTTTCTAGTAAGAACATCCTGGTTCAATATTTTATCACAGCTTGTCATAAATATTCCATGAAACAAAATTCAGGAAGTAATACTGGATTTGGAGATTTTTTTTTTCTAGTCTCGGAAGTCGTAGCAGCAATTTTCATTTTCAAAGCATCTAATCCATGTCTTAATTATGCATGAAGATGGATGTGACTGCTATAATATTTAACACTATCAAGTGTTGTAGGGACAGAAAGAGGCTTGGTTAAATAGTGTGGGAGCAGAGTAAGGGACCCAGGGACAACGTGCAGAAGACTCCATATTCTTCAGGGATGGGCAACAAGGACAGACCAATGTTTTATGGGAAAACTGTGGGATTGGCATCAAGGTTTTGTGACTTTTATTTGGATTTGTTGGTTTTCATTGTACCCAGGAACATACGTTATCTTTATTTGTGGGTATTTACAGATTGGCCTGGAATGTGAAGTCACAGACATCCTGGAATGTGAAGTCAAGTGGGCCTTAGAAAGCATCACTACAAACAAAGCTAGTGGAGGTGATGGAATTCCAGTTGAGCTATTTCAAATCCGGAAAGATGATGCTGTGAAAGTGCTGAACTTAATATGCCAGCAAATTTGGAAAACTCAGCAGTGGCCACAGGACTGGAAAAGGTTAGTTTTCATTCCAATCCCAAAGAAAGGCAATGCCAAAGAATGCTCAAACTATCGCACAATTGCACTCATCTCACGCTAGTAAATTAATGCTCAAAATTCTCCAAGCCAGGCTTTAGCAATATGTGAACTGTGAACTTCCAGATGTTCAAGCTGGTTTTAGAAAAGGCAGAGGAACCAGAGATCAAATTGCCAACATCCGCTGGATCATGGAAAAAGCAAGAGAGTTCCAGAAAAACATCTATTTCTGCTTTATTGACTATGCCAAAGCCATTGACTGTGTGTATCACAATAAACTGTGGAAAATTCTGAAGGAGATGGGAATACAAGACCAACTGACCTGTATGCAGGTCAGGAAGCAACAGTTAGAACTGGACATGGAACAACAGACTGGTTCCAGATAGGAAAAGGAGTACATCAAAGTTGTATATTGTCACCAGGCTTATTTAACTTCTATGCAGAGTACATCATGAGAAACACTGGAATGGAAGAAGCACAAGCTGAAATCAAGATTGCCCGGAGAAATATCAAGAACCTCAGATATGCACCCTTATGGCAGAAAGTGAAGAGGAGCTAAAAAGCCTCTTGATGAAAGTGAAAGAGGAGAATGAAAAAGTTGGCTTAAAGCTCAACATTCAGAAAACGAAGATCATGGCATCTGGTCCCATCACTTCACGGGAAATAGATGGGGAAACAGTGGAAACAGTGTCAGACTTTATTTTTGGGGGCTCCAAAATCACTGCAGATGGTGACTGCAGCCATGAAATTAAAAGACGCTTACTCCTTGGAAGAAAAGTTATGACCAACCTAGATAGCATATTGAAAAGCAGAAACATTTCTTTGCCAACAAAGGTCTGTCTCGTCAAAGCTAAGTTTTTCCTGTGGTCATGTATGGATGTGAGAGTTGGACTGGGAAGAAAGCTGAGTGCTGAAGAATTGATGCTTTTGAACTGTGGTGTTGGAGAAGACTCTTGAGAGTCCCTTGGACTGCAAGGAGATCCAACCAGTCCATTCTGAAGGAGATCAGCCTTGGGATTGCTTTGGAAGGAATGATGCTAAAGCTGAAACTCTAGTACTTTGGCCACCTCATGCGAAGAGTTGACTCATTGGAAAAGACTTTGATGCCGAGAGGGATGAGGGGCAGGAGGAGAAGGGGACGACAGAGGATGAGATGGCTGGATGGCATCACAGACTCGATGGACGTGAGTCTGAGTGAACTCCGGGAGTTGGTGATGGACAGGGAGGCCTGGCGTGCTGCGATTCATGGGGTCGCAAAGAATTGGACACTACTGAGTGACTGAACTGAACTGAACTGATTGGCCATTGGGAAAATGGTGGAGTGTGGATTTTGATTTTGGTGGCTTTTTACTTCTCTTTCTGTCCTCACTCAAGACCCCACTTCTGTGGGTGCTTGGAACACTTAGATGGCCTCAGATGCCCTGTCTTGTAGGGAAAATTGGAGGAACTCAAGCCTAATAAACGGTTAGCACTGGCATGTATTAGCACTTATCTGAGAAACTGCACATTTCTAAGGGAAGTAAGACGTCAAGCTCTTAGGATCCTAAACCAGGGAATAAGATTGGAGCATCTCCTAGGGAGATTTGTGTTCACACCCTTCATCGCAGGAGACTGGACAGAGGCTCCAGGCAGCCAGGGTCCCGGCATCGTCCCAGCCAGCAGAGCACAAAGCCAGGACCTAGACCCTGTCTCCCTACAAGATGCATTCCTGGAATCTCAGAATGGAGATTCTCCCATCATGGAAGGAAAGCTTGCTTTCAGTAGTCACTTACTCACTCAAAAATAGACGTGCAGAATGCGTGCTGTTTGTCAGCAGATCTACAGTGAACAGGACACTCCAGAAACTTACCTGCCAACAAATAAATCTCTTCTGATTCGTAATGTTGTATAGCAGAAACTAACAGAACATGGTAAAGCAATGATACCCCAATTTTTTCTAAAAATTAAAAAAAAATTTCAGAGAACTTTAATATCATTAATTTTATTAATATTTTAAATTTCTCTTCCAAGTTATCATTCCACATTGAGTGAAACTGCCTTTCCCCAACTGAAACAAATCTGAAAATTAAGCATGTATTATATGCATCAGAGTAAATGATAGCAATTTCTTAACATGGTTCTTCTTACATTGAAGGATAGTTGACTTATTGTGCTAGCTTTAAATGTACAGCAAAGTAATTCAAATATTTGTTGTTGTTCAGTTGCTAAGTCATGTCTGACTCCTTGCGACCCCATGCACACCAGCCTCCCATGTCCTCCACTATCTCCAGGACTTTGCTCAAACACATGTCCATTGAGTCAGTGATGCTACCTAATCATCTCATCCCTCTGTCTGCCCCTTCTCCTCTGGCCTTCAATCTTTCTCAGCATCTAGGTCTTTTCCAGTGAGTCGGCTCTTTGCAGCAGGTGGCCAAAGTATTGGAGCTTCAGCTTCAGCATCAGTCCCTCTAATGAATATTCAGGGTTGGTTTCCTTTAGGATTGACTGGTTTGATCTTTTTGTAGGCCAAAGGCTATATATATATATATACAAATTCTTTTAAAAATTCTTTTCCATTACAGTTCTTACAAGATATTGAATATAGTTTCCTGTGCTATACATAGATTCTTGTTATTTATCTGTTTTGTATATAGTATCCTACACTCTCAATCTATCCCTTTCTCTCCATCCTTTTGCTAACCATAAGTTTTGCTTTCTATGTCTGTGAGCCTGTTTCTTTTTTGTAAATAAGTTCATTTGTACTATTTTTTAGATCCCACATATAAGGGATATCATATAAGCAAGTCATTTCTTCTTCACAATTATGATGAACCTAAATCACGAGTGGTGACCGTCTATTCCAAGGTGGGTGATTGGACCTTCTCCTCGAAACATCGATTCAACAGGAGGGTATTCGGCAGTGTTCGACAAGGTTGGAGGGGGCGGGGACTTATCCTTGCCAGGCAACAGCATCCCATGTCCACATAACAAGCGAGGTCCCCGACGTCTTACTGTACTGGCATCCTCACTGCGCTTTCAGAACAGGCCGGTATCCCCAGGGGTCGTTCACAACTCTGGTGGGAGTTTTCATTTTCAGTTTGTTTTCACAGCTGCTAGTGGAGAGCAAGGCTCTCTTGGTTTGTTGGCTACACTTACCCAAATGTGCCCTGATGTCCAGTTGTCCCACTTCATCTGCCTGTCACTCGGATTTTTGAAGTGATGTGAAAAACTTCAATTCCCTCTGACATTTTGAAATCATGGCTGATTTGTTGACATTCTCCCAGTTGTCTGGGTGGTAACTGTGACTTTCCAAAATGCACTTGTCCAGAAAGGCTGCTGTGTGAGAGGGGCAGGGGCAACCACGGGGAACCCTTTGGAAGCTTTAAGGAGCTGGAAAAGGGCTATTGCCTGATTTTTCAAACAAACCACCTCAGAAAAGAAATCCACCAGCATCCCTCCATGCCCACATGGTTTCTCTGCTCCCCCTACCTGGCTTAGAGGGACCCTGTCTCACAGAAAACTGTGGGGCCAGAGAAAGACAAGTTCATCAGCCTGCTCTTGTGGAGGTGGACGCGGAGTTTCAGTGTGTGGCTCACTGTGCCAGGCTGCTGGCTTCAACCGTGGTAAACATGAATCTCTACGAATAAATCTGACACAGCTGTGTCTCCAAGCAGACGCTGTGAAGTGCATGAATGCACACACACACACACACACATACATACACTATGCAGTTTCCTAATTGAATCTAAAATGTAAGTGCTTTGCTGTTTAAAAGGACCTTGCTATCTTGATAAGAAAAACTAATGAGATGCCCTTTCTGGAGCTGGTCACACAATAGCCCTAGTGACAAGGACCCCTATCAAGAAATAAAGCAGAAGATAAATGAGATTTTTCTAATATCCATTTCACCCATTGTTCACAGGTGTCAGGCAGCACAGATTCTATTTATCATGGAGTGGTAGAGAGGAGACATGATTTTGTAAAGAAAGCCTAAATTGCCAGCACCGTGTTTTCAGCCATAGGTAAACCTCTTCTGTCACCTGGTAGAAAGCAAAGTGAGGCCTGGGCTTGAGGAGTGCAGGGAGGGAAGAATGTCTATAATCCTGCATGTTTACCTCCAGGCTAAGACAGTGTCCATGCAATGATTGGAAAACAAGGGAGAGAGGTTATTTCCGACTAAGGACTACATGAGGTTACTCATTAAAGTGTAGCTGTGTCAAATACTTGGAATGCAAAGGGAGAAATTTCCACTTAAGATGAACACAATTTAGAATTTTCATGAAGACAGAAAGGAAAATAGTGATATTCAATTTCAGGCCCAGGAGAGTTTTGGGTATAGAAAACCCTCCTGGCATACACTTTTCTAAAATAAGGGACCCAACAGGAATCAATACTTAGATGTTGGTCCCTAAGATCCAGGAATAATAAAAGAGAACATTAGACAAAGGGGTCAGGGTATGAGCCAGGAAAATATTTTAAAATCCTGTGGCCCAATTTTCCAAAAATTTCTATTTACAGAGATTGTGTAATTGTCAGAAGTCTGACTGTGCAAAGTGCTCAAGTGAGATGTTGAAACACACATATGTCCTCTGCTCGCCCTCTTTAGCACTGCAGTGGACGTAGCCTGTGATGGTTGAAACATTTTCTAATATTTTACATTTCAAGAGGACTTTCTTATCTGCAGAACTCAAAGGGTTGTGCTGGCTCCAGTTCTCACAACAACCGCTGTTTACCAGCAATGCAGATGAGGAATGCCCTTGTTCTTTGAGAAGGCCAGCAGCCGCCAGGCAGGCTGAGAGGCAATTCTTGTGCGGCGACAGCCTGGGGTCCGATGCCCCGCCTGTCTGGGGACCACATCGTGCACCCCGGCCCCTGGCTTCCCGAGGAACCAGAGTGGGGCGGGGCGCCACTGGCAGGCCTGCCTGCCCGCAGGCCCGTCGGGGAAAATGAATGATTTTTGAGCCAACCTTAATTTACTCCTCTGGGACCTTTTACTCTTCCATTTGCTATTTTTAAAGAAAGCATGCATTTTAAAAATATGTATTTCCTCTCCAAAATGCGACTGTGTTTTCATAGAATTTGTGCCCTAAAACTTTGTAGAGATAAGCAGGTGGGGGAGGGGGGGCAATACTGTTATCTTCTAACAGATTTTCCTTTTCAAAGGAGCCAAAGAACAGGCACAAAGGATTCATTTGCATTTCAATAAACAGTTTCTCTCCCTAGTTGTTTCAGTTTTCCTATTGCTCCTTGCCAGAAAGACATCCTCAGTCAGGCTGTGACATCATGAGTTAAGGCAGGCGACCCTGCCCCACTGTCTGGTGGTTAACGTGAATCTAAGGTCATCTGAGGTTGGCGTGGGGGCCTTGCGGGGAAAAATGAGCCTGAGTAGGAAGGTTGGTGGGACCTGTCGGAAGCTCCTTTCACGCTATGGCTATAGGGACAAGAGACAGCCAATCACTGTGTGAAAGGGAGGAACATTTGGCTGAGATAATAAACAGAACGATCACTTTGCTGCTAAGGCAAAGGGAGTCGCTCCTTTCTGCTCCTCAGTCCAGAAGCTGCTGACTTCCTGGTTTCTTCTGTATTCCAGGATGGTCTTGATGGACTATTAAATAAATGAAGGGCTCAATCATTTACTGGTCTGTACAAGGCACTCAACATCAGAAATAAAAGCAGAGCCCTTCCTCTCAGAGTTTATCATCTAGTTTGAAAGCTTATTAAAATAAACCATGTGAAAAATGGCTTGATATTTTGGGAGAATAAGGAGGATAGATTTGGGAGAATAGGGAGAGTCAGGAGGGAGACTTACAGACCTAGGGTTACTAAGTTGAACTTTGATATTTTGCCACTTTTATCTAAAAATGATAACAGGGGTTGAGGTGAGGGATATGAGAGAGAAAACCTAGGTAATGAGAAATGTGTCTTAATAACTCTAGCATTACACCAGTGGAGAGAAGGATGTCTTAATATTAATGTAAACTCTGGGAGTTGGTGATGGACAGGGAGGCCTGGTGCGCTACAGTCCATGGGGTCGCAAAGAGTTGGACATGATTGAATGACTGAACTGAACTGATTAATGTCTTCTCATTATTATCTAGACACTGTGCAAAGTATAGACAGATATTTCAAAGTTTATTTCCTAGTAACAGGGTGACAAAATACTATATTATTTCCATTCAATAGATGAAGAAACTGAGGTTAAATACCTTGTCTAAGGTCACACTAGGAAGTAGAGTTATATAATCTAAACCTTGGTCTGTTTACAAAACTTATACCTGTTCCCACTACTCTACACTTCCTTCCTGATAAAAATATTATTAGTGTTGTTAATGAGCTCAGACTATGGGAAGCTGGTGAAATTTTATATTTATCCAGAATGTCTAGTAAAATATGACTATGATTGATGTTCCACAAGTTCTCCACAACATAGCTTTTACTCTGTTTGGAGATTTTTAAACTTTTCTTTTTCCTTAAGGAAGGTCTATCATATTCATGTAATTGACTTCTTGCCAGTTGGAATCTCTTTGTTCCTCAAAGTCAAGTAGGTGGACTGGATGGCAAGCAAACTGTGGAAGAAAATAAAGATGACCTCTAGGTGGGCTCTCCTTTGCTGTAATTGGGCCAAATATACTTAGGTAATAAAAAGCAGGGGTAGAGGGAAAATAAAGTCAAGGATTTTGTAACATGCTAAGTGAATTAAACATATTTCTTTCTTCCTTCCTTCTCTCTTCCTTCCTTTCATTTTTAGAAAATTACACAAGAATAATCATTCTTGTAAGATGCTTTATCTGCCAAATTCATCCTGCAGTTATTTATTAGTGCCTACTCAGTTGGTCTTGGAAATTCAGAGTGACAAGAATAATTCCTGCACTTAAACTCACAAGACTGCAAGTTATCACAGCATCACGTGATCCTTGCTATGGGCGAGGAGATAGAGATTTCTATAAAAATGCAGAGGAGAGGCCCAAGTCTCTTGTAAATTTGGTACAGGGGAGGGTGATAATCAGAAAACTTACTATAGGGGCCTGCGAGGTTTGGGTCAAGAAGGAGGTAGGACCTCAGAGAAGGCATGCTGTGCAGAGGGGACAACAGTATGAACATATGTAGACAGATGATTCATTGGTACCATCTTTTTAGATTCCATAGATATGAGTTAATACATGATATTTGTTTTTCTCTTTGTCACATGGAGCTCAAACCCAGTGTTCCGTGACAACCTAGAAGGGGGGGATGGGGTGGGAGATGGGAAGGAGGCTCAAGAAGGAAGGACATGTGTAACTTTCGGCTGATTAATGGTGATGTATTAACCAACACAGAAACCAACACAATACTGTAAAATAATTATCTTCCAATTAAAAATAAATGAATTTTAAAAGGTAGATAGATAAAAAGAGAACAATATCTTCACAGAATTAAAAAACAATTTAGCCAAGCATTGACTAAACACCTGATATGGTCAAAATATTTCTAGAGACACAAAGATACAAAGATAGGCTAAGGTCTTCCTTTCTGCATGTTTAATCTCTCATGAAAGAAAGATACACACCTAATTGCATAAGTAAAAATAAATAAAGGCATAATGAAAACAGTGTAAAACTGGGATGGAAATAATACTCTAAGAGTGCAAAAGGAGGGGTAGTTAATTAATGGAGTGGAAAGGCTTTTTGGAGGAGATGACATGTAAAATGGGCCTTCAACAATGAGCAAGCTTTGGTCAACAGACAAAAAAGAGGCAGAAGGCATCACAGGTAGCAAGAACAAGGAGCTCAAAGACAGAAGGTGTGGACTATTCTGAGGATGAGCCACTTTCTGGTGGACTAGAACTTGGCATCAACAGGGGTTCAGTGGCAAAGAATCTACCTGCCAAGCAGGAGACTCAGGTTCCATCCAGGGTCGGGAAGATCCCCTAGAGAAGGAAACGGCAACCCACTCCAGTATTCTTGCCTGGGAAATCCCAGGGAAAAGAGGAGCTTGGCAGGCTAGAGCCCATAGTGGTGAACATGACTTAGCAACTAAACAACAACAACATGAGGGCAATTAAGATTCATCTATTCTAAAGATTTTTGCTACTTAAATTTTGAACAAGGTCAAAGTGGAAATGAGAAATATAAAAAAGTGAACTCACTATTTGCATCAATACTCTGTGAAAATAGATATCTCCTCTGATATTTATCAAAGTCCATACATATTTTTCAGTTTACCTGCCTCCTGAGAAACCTGTATGCAGTTCAAGAAGCAACAGTTAGAACCAGATATGGAACAACAGACTGGTTCAAAATTGGGAAAGGAATGCATCAAGGCTGTATGTTGTCACCTTGCTTATTTAACTTATATGCAGAGTACATCATGCAAAATGCCAGGCTAGAGGAAGCACAAAATGGAATTATGACTCCCAGGAAAAATATCAACAACTTCAGATATGCAGATGACACCGCCCTTATGGCAGAAAGTGAAGAAGAACTAAAGAGTCTCTTGATGAAAGTGAAAGAGGAGAGTAAAAAATTGGCTTGAAGCTCAACATTCTGAAAACTAACAACATGGCATCTGGTCCCATCATTTCATGGCAAATAGATGGGAAAACAGTGGAAACAGTGTCACATTTTATTATGGGGGGCTCCAAAATCACTGCAGATATTGACTGCAGCCATGAAATTAAAAGCTGTTTGCTCCTTGGAAGAAAAGCTATGACCAACCTAGATAGCATATTCAAAAGCAGAGACAAAGGTTCATCTAGTCAAGGCTATGGTTTTTCCAGTAGTCATATATGGATGTGAGAGTTGGACTATAAAGAAAGCTGAGCGCCGAAGAACTGATGTTTTTGAACTGTGGTGTTGGAGAAGACTCTTGAGAGTCCCTTGGACTGCAAGGAGATCCAACCAGTCCATTCTGAAGGAAATCAGCCTTGGGTGTTCTTTGGAAGGAATGATGCTAAAGCTGAAACTCCAGTACTTTGGCCACTTGATGTAAAGAGCCGACTCATTGGAAAAGACCCTAATGCTGGGGAAATTGAGGGCAGGAGGAGAAGGGGACGACAGAGGACAACATGGTTGGATGGCATCACTGACTCAATGGGCATGATGATGGACAGGGAAGCCTGGCGTGCTGCAGTCCACTGGGTCACAAAGAATCAAACATGACTGAGTGACTAAACATTTAATTAAAAAATAGAAATGTTTGCAAAAAGGCAGAAGCCCGTAAATTGCAACCACCATTTCAATATCCAAAGAGGGAGCTTTCAAGTGATATATAGTAATTTGTGATATAGTCCGATTGGAAAATACTTTTTTGTCATAATTAACAGGACCATATGCCACAAGCTGATGGTATTACTAGCTAGTAAGAATATTTAAGACACTTAGGGTATTCAATTACTTAGAAAGAATTTCACAATGTCCATGTTAATCGCACAATTGAACATTTTTCTACGGTATATCTTGGTTTGTTTTCTTATGTTCAAAAGGTGGTAGCCAGAGTTGGATACTAAAGCTATCTTTTAGATTTTCTTTTTTCCAAAAGAAAGAACAAATCCAAGAGACAAATAAAAACTTAGAGGAAGAAATGTTAATTACATGTATGTGATAATTCAGGCTCTGGAGGTGAAAAAACAGGGACTCAACAGTTCATGCGTACTTAGTCATTCACTCTTGTCCAACTCTTTGTGGCCCCATAGACTGTAGCTTGCCAGGTTCCTATGTTCATGCAATTTCCAAGGCAAGAATATGGAGTGGGTTGTCATTTCCTCCTCCAGGGGATCTTCCTACCCAGGGATTGAACCAGCATTTCCTGTGTCTCCTGCATTGACAGACATATTCTTTACCACTTGAGAAGTGAGTTCAGGGTCTCCCTAACTGTGCGATTAGCAAAATTCCATATTTGTTGAGTTTCATACTGGGATTTCTACTTTGCTAGTCAGGGTGAGGTTGAAAACTTTAAGAAGAAAGTGGCATTTGACTTCAGTTTACATAGAAACCAACTCTTCGTGGTTTTGAGGAAAGTTCTGCTTTTGGAGAAACCATTTGCTCCAGAAAGAGTGGAGAATTTGCCCCTTTGCCAGTAGGTCTTCACTTACCCCGGGGCAGATGATGTAAGTAGGTAGACACGCGTATTCTTCATCACACACTGCTAAAGGCAACTTCTTTAGTGAGTACCTACTTGCAGAACGTTATGTGTCATAACAGTATTGCTGCTGCTGCTGCTGCTGCTGCTGCTGCTGCTGCTGAGTTGCTTCAGTTGTGTCCGACTCTGTGCGATCCCATAGACAGCAGCCCACCAGACTCCCCCATCTCTGGGATTCTCCAGGCAAGAACACTGGGGTGGGTTGCCATTTCCTTCTCCAATGCATGAAAATGAAAAGTGCAAGTGAAGTCGCTCAGTTCTGTCCGAGTCTAGCGACCCCATGGACTGTAACCCACCAGGCTCCTCCATCCATGGGATTTTCCAGGTAAGAGTACTGGAGTGGGGTGCCATTGTCTTCTCAGATAACAGTATTGGGTGCCCTTAAAATTGAGGTGGATGCAGTGACTACTCATGCCAAGATAGGCATTTCAGTAAAATGATTCTTTTCCATTAATGACTCAGAGTATCTGGAGCTAATCTTATTCATGATATGCATGACCTTCCAGTAATACTGTACAGAATATTTCACACTCCCAAACTCTTATTACACCACAATATGATATTTTCCTCTTATTTATAAATGCATAGATAGATGGATCAGTGAAAATAGATTTATGTAAGATTTTTGCTAATGAATGAAGCCTTTGGTGGTCAGATTATAGGCTTGGAATAGAGGATACTTAAAGGAGAACTTCAGACACAGAAGCCAAGATGATCCAGGGATCGGTGGATTTACAGAATGCTGGGCCCTTTAGTAATCTGGTGTCAATGATATCATATGCTTACATTAAGTTATATAAACAAAAGAAAGTGGCATGTTGGTGGTGTCTTACTCTGTGTGCCAGAAAGTCACTGGCAACTTTGCTTACAATATTTAAAGGTACTCCATTTTATCCATATTGTGCTCTTGATTAAACTTGGGAAACTGAATATTTCTCAAGATTCTGTGTATGATGAACTATTTATCAATTGGACTAAAGGGGAAGCCATACATAAGGATCTTAGGATTTTTCTTTTCTTCTTAAAGAAGTATAATTTCTAAGTCTTATGAAACCTTATAAACAGGATGCTTATTTTCAGGACCTCAGAAATTCTCCTTAACCCCTATTCAGGCCATGGAATTTAATGGGGCTGCAACAAAGAGACTTCTGATGCCAAAGACCAAGAAGGACCAGGGAGGGTCTATTCAGGTTAATTTGTGCAGAGCAGAGAATCCATGACAAGTTCAAATCATCTTGATTCAATTCAGTTGTTCAACTGAAAGGTGAATTCAGAATGTCTCAGATAATAGTTGTGATCACATGCCCACTGAGTAATAGGATAGTTTTACCAGTTACCTTTGCTGGGCATTTTGCACAAAGAAGTGATAAAATATCAGGGTTCTGAAAGCAATATGTTCTTTGATTTAGGTGTGATGGCTACCAGGTTCTTCTCTGACCACTAGTTAGCACGGCCAGTGCTCATGTACAATGTCTCCTGCTCTGAGAAACACATACGCCCAACTCTGATGGCTATAGAACGTATCCTTTCGGGGTGCTAAGGTGGATGGTACCATGCTAGCGAAACTGGGCTGCTCGGATGGGGTTTCCAGTCCAGTCCTCACTGGATAAATACACGATCTTCATCTGAATGCCTCTGTGCCTGGGATTCTGGGAAATTATGTTTTGAAGGAACATCATAAATCTCTATAGGATACAGACTGTACTGCAACATTCATAGCTTTCCTTCAATAACTTACTAGGAGTTAGGATTAAGTGGGCCAGGACATTGGGATGTAATGCAAGTGTAACTGCCTACGAGTTGACTATTGGACCCCTCTGAGTCTCAGAGGCTCATCTACACAATTATCATAATATCTGACACACTTCCTATCTGGACAAATGCTTTGATTTATAGATTTATGCATTTCGCCTATATAACCTCTGGGAGAAAATACAGTCCAAACTTATATACTAATATGAAAATAGCCTTAATTCTCTTTATCCTAACAGTTTCATTGCCCCACATGCAAATGTCTCATTAGTCTAGGTTTTTGGAATTTGGTGAAGCAGGCACCTTCATGGTTTCTCTTACAGATTATCTTTGCATAGAATGTCTTTTTGACACTAGACTTACTTAAATTATTCACCCCATGATATTAGGGTAAAGACTCTCAAAAACAGAGATTTCCATTTTCTCAAAAAGAAGAAGGAAACTGACTCTTGGGCATGTAGCTAACAGATTACTGCTAGTGGCCTTGGACATGACTTTGATGTTGATACTTCATGATGGTACGAGAGAGTGAAGATGCCACGTTTCCAGAGCATTTTTTTTAATCTATTTAAATTGTTCAGTGCAGTAAACACAATTATTGTAACATAGCTCACTGACTTTCTCTGAACTGATATATTCTATGCTAGCATGGGGCTATTAACATAACAGAAATATTATCTGATTTTATTGCTGAACTCAAAGCTACTTTAAAAAGTAGAAAGAAAAATGTTAATATATGCACCAGAAGGTATTTTAAATAAATATCTGTCATATATAGTTAAACGTATGCTTCCCTGGTGTAATTATGGCACAATGAGAAGAGAAGAGAGAGGAAGATATTTATTGCAGGTTGAAAAGCCAAATACTAGCTCTGTTACAATGTAAGTCAAGTGAAGTAGCAACTACATGTTGTGTTGATCATGTAGAGAATTTTTAAAAACAGATGTTTTCTTGTGTATATAGTATTGATCAGAAGGGAATAATTTAAATAAAAAACTCTGACTAATTGGCCATTAAGATGATACTTTGGGAGCATTAGAGATTCATTCCTTTAGGTTCTTTTATATTTCTTATGTGAAAAAGATTTCTGCTCAATAATCTTTTCTTTAGCACATTTGTCACAATATAATTCTGTTTAGATGGACTCAAATGGGTTTGGGGAAGAAGGAAAGTTTTTCCAAAAACATAATAGACCTTTTAAGAAGACATGAATTATTATAAATTATGTTATCCTAGTCACCATTTCAATCAGTAGGAAGGATTTGCTGGTCATAGGGTGGTATGTGTTTACTAATCAAGTAATTATGTTGTTTGGGGATAGACTTTGATGACAACCTAAAAATCTTTCCATAGGTGCATAGTATTGCTCCTCTCCTATGCCAACATTTTTTATTTTGCTCATTAGAGACAATTTGAATATGTTTACTTTTAATGTAGTGGCTTTTGAGGCCAGCAGATGGAGAAGGCAAAGATATATGTATTTATATATATAAGTTCATTCTCCTTCTACACATACTTTAAAAAAAAAGATTTTATATAACACACAGTGCTTTAAAGAAGAAAATCTCTCTCCTCCTCTCAGAGGTACAGAGTTAATCTAGAATTAAAGGGATAAACCATGCAAGGAAAGCTCGAAGAGATAAACCCTACAGTGGATCAGATTAGAATGTGGCATAGCCTCATGCAAGAAACACTGATAAACTGATACATGGGACCTTACACAGAGAAAGGGACATGGGCTTGGAATCATTCCTAAAATATGTTTGAGAGCTGGGCTTCAATAATGTTTCCTTTTAGCAAAATTTAAAATGATGTTTTGAATATTCACATGTACATTTTTTTAACTTTCAAGGTGATAAATAAACCAAAGAGCTAATTCTGCTGGGGGCCACTGGAAAAACTATTTGCTAACTGGGTCCAGGGAATTAAGGGAGAAGGCACATTGCATTGTATTCAAATCGCCTCTACTTCCTGGGACATAAGAGGATTAACCTTCCTTGCCCCTTGGATGAGTATAATGTTTCACTTGGCTTTGAACAATGATATGTAAGCAAAAGTGATACACAGGCCAACTGGGTTTAATTGCCAATAGCTCACTCTTTGTCTCTCTCTGCTGCATGGTATCCATGGAAACAAGTGCTAGTGTCAAAGTACTATGAGGGTCATGCTACCTGGGGTGCTGAGCCGCACATGGAGCACTGCTGTCCTGGAGAATCACCTGGACCCCCAGCAGACTTTGGCTGGGCCGGAAAAAGACTTCGGTTGTTCTAAACCTCTAAGAATGTAGGGGTGTTCAGCGATGCAGCATGGCCTACCTTATCCCCACTAACAGAAGCTACTGTTAGTAATGAATATTTGCAGTTGATATGTTACTTACACATGAAACACAGAGAGTCAGCTGACAAAATTCTACAAACAGTATAATTCAGTAAGTAGTCTGGTGAAAAATGAATATACAAAGTGAGTAGCCATAGATATAAAAGTATGGTAGAAGAATGCTTTCTGTTTACAGTCACATCTCAAAATTCAGAACATAGCCAGGGATGAAATTAATGAGACATGTATAATATACATAAAGAAAATGTAAAGACATTACTAAAGAACTCAAAAGAAAACAAATGAATATAATAGCATGTCACACTCTTTGATAAGAAGACATAGTATCATAGAAATGGAAGAATCTGATGTTAATTTGTAAATTCCATGTGATGTATAAAATACCAAGAGAAGTTTAATGCAGAGTATCTGTGGTATAATAAAAACAGAATACCAAGAAAATTCTAAATAAGCAGGGAAATGAGTAGTACTCTAGCCTTCAGTTCAGTTCAGTTGCTCAGTTGTGTCTGACTCTTTGCGACCCCATGAACCACAGCACGCCAGGCCTCCCTGTTCATCACCAACTCCCAGAGTTCACTCAGACTCATATCCATCGAGTCAGTGATGCTATCCAGCCATCTCATCCTCTATCATCCCCTTCTCCTCCTGCCCCCAATCCTTCCCACCATCAGGGTCTTTTCCAATGAGTCAACTCTTCTCATGAGGTGGCCAAAGTACTGGAGTTTCAGCTTGAGCATCATTCCTTCCAAAGAAATCCCAGGGTTGATTTCCTTCAGATTGGATTGATTGGATCTCCTTGCAGTCCAAGGGACTCTCAAGAGTCTTCTCCAACACCACAGTTCAAAAGCATCAATTCTTCAGCACTCAGCCTTCTTCACAGTCCAACTCTCACATCCATACATGACTACTGGAAAAACCATAGCCTTGACTAGACGGACCTTAGTTGGCAAAGTAA